>JAZKJV010007549.1:0-243952 GCA_037367405.1 Ottelia alismoides | reverse complement strand
TTTATCACTTACACTGCATGAAAAGATTCATGGTCATTAGGGTTTGTGTATGTGGACTTGTTCTGATTAGGTAAGTTGAGGAGTCTTGAATAGAAGACTTGGGGAACTTGAAGTCTGTTGAGTCTTAAACTCAGATCCCAATAAAGGTTCCGACACATGATTAATCCAAAGGTCAAGTCTAGCTCTATTTTTAACTTTTGTTCATGACCTTGGTATGGAACCCAATTTCATGTCACTCTGGCATTTCATTTAGTTGCTCGGGGACGAGCAAGGTCTAAGTATAGGGGGTTGATGAATCTGTTATTCATCACTCCAAAAGTCAAAAATAGAGCCTTGTTCCCAAGAAAATAGAGGCATATTTCCTTTTATCTTGCATAAATAACACTCATGCATGCATCCATAATTCATGCATTTTAGCAGCTCATCTGCATTTAAATAAGAAGCCAAAGAACCCCTGTAAAACACCGCTTCATCAAAATTAACTTCTTCTCTATAATATATGTATATATTCCTTAAAAACATAGGGAAGAATGCCAAAAATCACCCTTGTAAAATAGCCCAAATATCCTGAGAACCCTTGTACATTAAACACACATAAAGCCCTCATACAGCCCCTAATTAGGTCTACTCACTCTTAGAATACTACATATTAAAAGTCCTTCAAAATGAGACTAATTTCATTGCAATTGGAGCTTGTATGAGAAACTTGGGTTTTTGGGTTATTTTGTATACTACATATGTACATTTATGTGTCCTTGTATTTATGTATCATATTTGACCTCATCTCCGTCTTTGGTCAACATGAAACTTGTAGATCTCATTAAGATCTACAACTTTCATGTTTTGAGTTTTTCCAAATTCGGCTTCCTCTTCTCTCTACACGTGTTTCCTTCTCAAGCCATTCACAGCAGGCCACGTGGCGCCCTCTGATTGCGCCACGCGGCCCGCTGCCCTTCGCCTCGTCCGCCCGCAATTTCCACCGTTGGATCGCGCTTCAGATCCAACGGCCCAGGCCCGTCCACGTACATCACCACCTTCCAGCCCTCAGATCCATAACACACTTCATCTCCACCGTCCCTTAGCGCCGCGGCTCTTAGCCTTCCACGTGGCGTCAGCTACGCCGCTCGATCGCGCCCCCAATCCTCTCATCACAGCCGCCCGTCTTCCAGCGAGTCTCTACCCTCAGATCGACTCCACCCTTTCATCAGGGCCATCCATTAGCGCCTCGCCCACAGTGCGCCACGCGTCACATCTTGAGCCCTTCGATCGCATTCTCATCCCTTTCATCTGAGCCGTTAGCTCCCCAATAATCTCAACCGACCGATCGATCGCCAAGGACTGATCAGGACCGCCCGCCCGCGCCTCTGCCCCATCACGCCAAGTGTCGGCTTCCTGACCCTTAGATAGCCTCGCCTTGATCTAAACCTAGACGTTCCTTTGCGCTTCGATCTGGCCGTTGGATCACAAGATCCAACGGCCAGGGCCTCGTCTCCTACCTCTGGCAACTCTCTCTACCACGTTCTCGAGCTTGCGTGAGGGGCTTGCCCCTTCTATTTTTGGCCGCACACCAGCCACTCTCGCCGACCGCCAACCTCCCCACGACATCCTCCACTCATCCCTCTCCCTCGCCATCTCCCTCAAGCGCCACCATCTCCACCATACTCGCCCCACGACGGCCACTAACCCACCTCGTCACCAGCCCGGTCGTCAACTTCATCCTATAAATACTCGATCACCGACCATCTTCACACCCATCCGCCACTCCAGGGAGATCACTCGAGCTCCAAGCTTCCTATTGGTGACAGCAATTGGCTGATTTGTTGAGCGACGACAGAGCTTCTTCTCCGGCGAGATCCTCGGCCCACCGCCGTGTCGCAGCCACTCCTCCGAGCAGCTGCTAGAGCTCGGGACCTTACCGACCCCTTGAGCGACGACCTGGAGCTCGAAGCTGAGCCCCAATCCCCAGGTAACCCCCTCCATTCCTCCTCCGATCTTGCTCTTCTTTTTCCTTTATCTTCTCCGATTTTATTCCAAGACCACGATCATCTTCGCGCCTCGCCTTCACTCCGCCGAGCTCCCGCGTCGGAGCTCTCATCCTCGCTGACCCCTCCGCATCTTCAGACGCTCCACTCCACCCGTCCATCGATCTCCAGCTCCGCCACTTGGCCGGAGCAACGTCGCCTGACCACCTCACGTCGCCTTAGGCCTCGCCAACCAGCATCACGTCTCCACAAACGCACGCACGAGCTCCGGCTCTATATTTAACACTTGCGGGCTTATTTCATCATTGGCCGGAGCCTCGCCGGAGCTCTCCTCGAGCTTCATCGACACCGAGCTCCAGCCATCCTCCAGGGATCCAGAGACCACCGGAGGCCTCCTTGTGCTCTTCCGCTTCTTCCGAGCTAGGTGGGAGCTTGACGAAACTCATCACCGGAGCTTGGCAACCGAGGCGGAGCTCGGCTGCCTTCACCGGAGCACAGGCCTCTCCTCCGCAGGCGGCGGAGGACTGTTAAAGAAGAAAAAGAGCCATCGTTCGATCATCTGATCGAACGGTCCTTGCCTCGCCACGCGTCCCTTCGCCGCCCTCATCCTCGACCGTTGATCATCCCTCGGATCGGACGACTCTCCAGCCGCCACGCGTCTTCATCGATATCCCTTGGATCCAATCTTGATCCAAGGGCCTCTCAGGCCGCCACGTCCCCTTATCCGAGCCTCGGCCTCCAAGCCTAGGCTCGGGTGACCCGAAGCTGCCCCGAGGCTAGTCCGAACCTCCAAAAGGACCCGAGCCTTACTCCGAGCCTCCGACGCCTTCCGAACCTAGGTCGCCCCACGTGAGGAGCACGTGCGGCCTGGGTTATTTGCACAGACACCCCTGGAGCTTTCAGAAATCGCAAAAAGGTCCCTGTGAAGCAGTCACCACGTGAGGAGCACGTGTTTCATGGAGAAATTGCATAGAAGTCCTGCATATTATCGGTAATTGCATTTTAGTCCCTGTCAGCATGTTTACTTATTGAAATTTTATTTTCCAGTATTGCATTTACACCCTTGTGTTTGCACGTGTCCCTAGAGTGCATTTTTCATCATTTTTGAAATTCTAAAAATTGCATGTTGTTGAGAATTTTGTCCTCTACCTGTTGGTACACGTGTTTGATTTTTGTTAGTATGCTTAAATTATTAATGAATTAATTGGTTCATTTGTGACATATTTTGCCAGTGATACCTTTTGATTTTTAATTAATTATCTGTGCCTTCAAAAATCACCAAAAATTCACAGTAGCTTAATGACATCATTTTCAACACTCCATAAAAATTTCATTCATTTGCACGCATAACGAGGCCTGAATAAATGGTTGAGTGATTTTCTTTAATTAATTTTAATTAATTCATTTCACAGTAAATTTAAGTTCTGTTAATTTTCCTAGGTCCCTGATCATTAGACCTTCCTAGGATAATTTTAGTTCTTGGAAAAATTGTGATTTGATATTTATTAAAAATTAAACACTGAAAATCACTCTGTCTGTTTATTTAATTCACAGAAAAATTATTTTGAGTCTAAAAATTACAAAAAAATTAGAGTAGCCTAATTTCATCCCATTTCATAATCTGGCCAAGTTCATAATTTTTGAAATTAATTTGACCATCTTTCTGAATTAGCATTTAATTTGGCTCGATTTTTGCATGTGTCTTGCATAGAAAATAGAAAAAGAAAAAAAATATATTCCCCCGAAAATCTTACACTTGGAACCTTGCTTAAATTCACCTAAGGAGACAGTTGCCTCCCTGAGATCGACCTTGGACTTCACCAAGTAAAAAAAATTGCCGCTTGAAATTAACTCGAGTTTAATTAAAGTGGTTTTTGATTAACCTCTCGTATCCGACTGCAACGAACGACATCTAATTAATTTGGACATTAATTTGCTCGAATTAACTAAGGGTGCGGGAGCGATGTCAGGAAGCGCAATAGCGCGCGGCACCGCCGCGCCCCTCCAGTACAAGCGGGAGCCACCCGCGACGCCGCCCTCCATCACCGCCGCGTGCGCTCCGCCCGTAGCCCTTGGCCGCCGTAGAAGAAAGGGGGGCGGCGCGCCCCTTGGTTACCTCCCCCTTTTGATTCGAAGAGAGAAGAGCAAGAAGCCCTAGGGCTCCCATTAATTTTAAAAAGGGGGAAATTACACTTGACCCCGTGGGAGTTCTCAAATCTACAACTACGCCCTGTCAAAGCCTGAAGCACATGACTTGCACATGATATGTGGAAATATTTCATCTTCAACCCCTTGAAAGTTTCAGATATTACAGAGACATCCCCGCCTTCAAATCGGACCACATGATTATGGGTAATTTGCGATATTCACTCTGAAATTCATTTTCTTTACAATTCAGTCCACAACTTTTGCAGTATTTACAATTTGGTCCCTGAACTGCAGAACATTGAACTTGCATGATCTTTGATTGAAATAAATGTTATTTGTGATCAAAAAAAATTTTGAGAAAATTGTGCTATGCTCTTGATGTGATTATCTTCTTAGCATAAAATTTTCATTGTTTTCTCCTTATTTATTATTATTTAAAAATCAAAAACAATGTTTTTTTGTCTTGTTGAAATTCCAAAATTCATAAAAATTCAAAAATACCTCTAAAAATTCCAAAAAAATTAGAGTAGTTGTATTTCATTGTCTTTTAATTTCTGACCAATTTTCACGCATTAATTATTTATAAAACCCAAAAAAATTGAAAAATATCAAAAATCTTGTAAAAATCATAAAAAATTCTACAAAAATCCAAAATTGTGATTTCAGTTTTTGTTTGTAGATAATTGTTTCTAGTTTATCTTAAAAATAGTAGCCAGGAGTTTTGGTTATTTACAAGAGTTTTAAATTGCAAATTACTCCAGGCTATCCACATTTTCCGATTTCTTCACTGTTTGATTTTTAAAAAAATACAAAAACATCTGAAAAGTCTACAAAAATTCTCAAAACATTTCAAAACTTTTAAAACACAAAAACATTTTCTTTGAATTTTTCTGATTATTTTTGACTAATTAAAGATTGTAAAAAGAGTTGTTGTGCGTATTTTTTGATCTTATTCCTATTGCTTCGCATTATTTCTGAAAATTAAAAAAATTACAAAATCAAAATCACTAAAAATTTGAAAATCAGAAATATAAAAAAAATTAGAAATAAAAAAATAAAAAAAACTAAAAAGATAAAATCACAAAAATTAAGGATAGTTGTCCTTTAAGATTCATGTTTTCTTTTAATTAGTTTTTGATTAATTGAATAACCCTCGGGAATTGTAGCCTCCCTGAGTTCGACCCTGTCCGCTATACAGGTTAATAAGTAGCAACAATCATAAAAAATAAAAAAAATAATCTTTTGTTGACGCGGTTTTGGGGAAAACAACGACCTATTTTCACCAAATATTTCCAATTCCATCCTCGAATTTCACGCTCAACAAAATGGCGTCGTTGCCGGGGAGGCACGGCGAGGGTAGTTAGGTTTTTCTTTTGACCTGCTATTCTTGGTTGTAAATATCTGTGTATAATTTGCCACATTATTCCATTGTTCATATCCATTGCATTCATTTCATCATTTTCTCATATTTGAAAATTGTGTTTCTTACACATTCTCTTTTCTTTTTCTTGCGAGGGCCCGCGGAGCGAAGGAGGCGATCCTAGGAAAGCCGAAGCACCCAAGCGACGTGGAGGCGGCTGATTCTTCCACCAAGCCGTAGGATAGCGTGAGAAGAGGAGAAGAAAATTGAAAGAGCCGAAAAAAAAAGAGAGAAAGAAAAAAGAGAGAGAGAGTCTTTATTTTCTAGCATTTGAACTCTTGTAAACGGACATTCATTTGTTGCGTGGTCTGTTTCGCCAAGTGCCGGTGCACTTGGGCGATCTCACCGATTTTGTTTTCATCGCCTTTATTTTCTTTGTTTTTCACGGATTTCGAAAGCCACCTATTGATTTCTTTAATTAATTTGCTTGAGCCAGGTAATTAATTAGGTCTAAACACCCTAAACAAGAATTTCTGTGCCTATAGAGTAGATCGTAATTTGGACTTAGTCAAATTAACTTGTTCTTGCCCGTTAATAGAAGTTATCATCTAGGACGGTTTACTTGCATTTGCATATAGGTTAGTTTATTTTTTGTATTTAATATTCTGTGCGGATCACTTGCATGTAGAGTGCTGGCGACAAGGTACGCATCTCTAACCCCTGCATGCATCATCGTTTTTAATCGCGCATTGGCATTTCCGATCTCCTTCCTTGTTTTCACTCACATAAGATAAAAGGAAATTGGACACTCGGTAGGCGATTCTTTGAAAATATTTTAACCAAGTGATAACTGCCTAAAATTTGGGACTGCTAAAGAAAACTCGACCCTAAAAAATACAAGGAAAATCTTGTTTTGGGGAGAGTAACCCCCTCATTGTATTCGTTTTAACTTGCTTGCGTACACACTAAGGTTAGTGCCCAAATCCCATAATTCAACCTAAAGTGTTTGTACAACTTTGTGATTATCACCTAACTCTAAAACAGACAAGATTAAGAGACCGAACCTTCACGGTCTTCACATTGCGTTGAGTTGTGAATTGGGGGTTTGTATTGTGTTTGATTGTTTGTGTGCATACCAGATCCTTCTGTGCATTTGCGCCTTTTCTCCATATCTTTTGGCTTGACCCTCGTGCTCTCCCCATCATTTGTTTCGAAGATGGCCGACTGGAGTTTTCTAATCCGATCTTCGCGGATACCTTGTACTCTCCAGACGATCCACCTTCCCTTTTCCAGGAGGATCTTCCTCCTGATGTTTGTGCATATCCGCCTAACCCATTATTTCAGGAGACGGAGGACTTTGATTTTCACCCACCCTCATTCAACCCACCCGATCCTGGGATTTTGGAGTCACCTTTCATGATTTCCACACTTAACACATTGAATCAAATGGTGGAGCATATGAATTCGAAGATTTTCCAATTTTATTAACAAAAATGAGAGCCAGAATGCTGCTCCAATATTTGAGGATATTGATTCACTTGACGATAATCATGAGAGATTGAAATCATCCAAAATACAAAAAAATGAGAAAATTTTGAAAATACAAAAAGATTCTGGGAGACATATTATTGATTCATTTTGTGAGAAAAGAACCCAAATGCCCGATCATTTACCCACACAGCCATGTCCCAACCTAGATACCGAGGATGCCACTGTACAGACTGCTCTTGGCAATCCTCATGTAAATGCTGATTCCGACCTCCTCCCTTGTATGGATGAGGTCCAAAAATTCAAAAAAATGTTGACTAAACCCGAAGTGGTGGCCACCCTTCATGAGATCATTAAAGCCCCACTTCAACAGGCCATGACAGATTTATCTACTCCTCAACACAAGAAGAGAAAGAGAAGGAGAAGATCTGAGCATCACATCTTGACCATGGCCACTGCTTACGCCATCTCTCACCGTCCATATTTTAAGAAAGGGAACACGGCCACACCTCTTGTGAGTTTCTCCATATCTGACTATTCTTGTGATAACGCTCTCCTTGACGGCGGTTCGTCAATTAACATAATACCCTTCTCTATGGTACAGTCTCTTCATCTTGGGCCTCTCAAGAAAACCAGGATGATAGTTCAATTTGCTGATGGATCTATCAAGAGGCCGAAGGGTATTTTAGAAAATGATGTCATTCTTATTCAGGGCATGAATTTCACTTCGGATTTTGTTGTAATGCCCATGGAGACCTCCACCCCCGTGGAGCACCCTCCAATCATCCTGGGACGGCCTTTCCTTACCTCTGCGGGAGCCGTTATTGACTATGGTTCAGGAGAGATTCGCTTCCGTTCTGATGTAGGGAGCGATGTGTTAATCACTACACCCACTACCATCCAGAAACCCGCATCCCATGAGAGCCCACCCGTGTTAGACAACCCCAAGGACTTTGATCATGATGATAATACCAGAGATTTTTGCTATATGATGGATGATACTGAGACCCGAGAATTCCTCTTCAAGGAGGAGGACTCGGAAAGCATAGACCTTGGAGTTCCCTCTTCTGGTACGTGGCGATGCATTGATGACATCCGCGGAATTTACACGATAGACACCCTAGAGCGGAAGGCAGACCCTGAGACTAGACAGGAAGGACATGATTCAACTACTTTCACTGATGAGTCCGTTCCTATTCACCTTGATTCAGATGAGACCGATCAGACCAAATTTGATTTGATTGCTTTTATAAAGGAATTTGGGTCTTTTGATAAAGATGATGATCCAGTAGAGGCTCGCCAAGCTGAAATTGATCCTACTTTTTCTGATAATGATTACGAGCCATTTTACTTTGAGGTTTGCAAGACTTCCCAGGCAGGACATGACCACACTACTTCCAATAATTGGTTTAGGCCTGCACAATCTGAAACCGCTGAGGATATAATTTTGGTCGATCCTACTCAATTTATGTCTAATGATGATCCCAATATCGACCTACACCTTGTCAAATCCATACCTCAGCGGTCCCGCAAGAAGGTTCATTTTCGACCTTCTTAACCTTTGTAAATCCACTCCTCTTGTATATCCTTTCGTTTCACTCTGTCTTCTCCCGTTTTATCATTCACCCCTTTTCCGTGTGTGTGTGTGTAAATATGCTATACTTAGGATGTGCTTTATCCTAAGTATAGGGGGGGTGAAGGATTTGTGTTGTTCATATTCGTCCTGTTTATCACCCTTGTTGGTGTTGCCTATACTTAGGGATACTCTACCCTAAGTATGGGGGGTGATGTTGTTCATATCGTGTCTCTGTGAGTCTGTACATTCTCTTCATCGGTTTTCCCCTTTGTACATTCCACTACACTTAGGATTACTTGATCCTAAGTATAGGGGGATCACCAACTTCTCTTCATCTTTTTCTTTGAGTCGTTGTAGCATAGGAGTCTTTTCACCTTTCTTTGCTTAGCACGAGTTATGTCTTCCTTTGTCGCTCTCTAATCACTATGAGGACATAGTTCGAGCTAAGTATAGGGGGGGGTCGTATATATTGTATATATACTTTAGACATAACTCGTACTTTTAAATACATTTATTTGGGGGGTTATGTGTATATTTTGTAAAATCCACGTGTGTAAAAAAAACAAAAAACAAATAACAAAACAAAAACAAAAACAAAAAAACACAAAAAAAAAAAAACAAAACAAAAAATGGGAAGAGAAAGATAGAAAAAAACAAAAAAACAAAAAACAAAAAACAAAAAAACAAAAAACAAACAAACAAACAAACAAAAAAACAAACAAAAAAACAAAAAAAGTCTCTTGTATATACTTGTATATATTACTAACCCTTTCTCCTTTTAAAAAAAACTACAAAACCAAAAATCATAAAAATTTGCATTAAAAAAACTTTCTTTCACATCTGCATTTTTCTCCAAAAATCCATAAAAAGTTCAAAATTAGAAAATTGTTTAAAAAATTATTCTTTTCACATGTGCATCATTCTTTTAAAAAAACTCTCTGCATTGTTCATAGTCTGCATTTGCATGTGCATTTTTCTGGATAGTATTGATATTTAAACTATGTCTGGAATAAAATTGAAGAATGGTGCTTAGTTGGACCTTAATCCACCTAATTCTTAGAGGTACTTCACCGAGAAATAGGATTTTAGAAGCTTCAGGTCTTTGACTTAATTTTTTGAGTTCCACATGACAATGTGCAGCATTTGACTCTTAGTGTCTAACCTGGTCTCTTCATTCTGGGTACAACTCTAGAATAGCGAATTAATTTGTACTCCTGCACTATGCACTTAGCTCAACTCAGACGGGATGTTGGAAGACTGTATGAGTTTCTTTTCTGGTAGCGTGGAAATCTAAAGACCGGAGTACGGGTTGAAATAAAGCTTCGGAAAAGGGATGGACGGCTGGGCACAATTTTTTCTAAGACCCCAAAACATGTACAGAAAAAAAGATTCTATATCCATAGGGGCACAATAAGATCCAAGCAGAACCACCAAAACTCCAAATACAAAGAAGCTACTACCAAATAAAAATCTGACCAAAAAGGTCCAAGCTTCAAGAAAACCTGCAGATCTTGGTGGAGACTCGGCTACACTGGCCAGCTTCACAAGGAGAGGTGACTACACCAAACCACCCTCCAGTTCTTTTCTCATTCTTCTAACTTCTCCCCCAATTCGATTGTGAACACAGCACGACAGACCTTAGAAGGAAATACCGGACTCCCCGAGGACGAGTTATTGGAGAGGAGATTTGCATGGTAGTCCGGCATTCTGGATGGGAAGAGCTAAAATTTTTCACACACATGAGTCGATTATTCAATGTTCATAGGGTATGCTTTGGGAAGAGGATCGATCTAAGATGACTTCTGGGCCAAAACTGTGACAATGATGTGTAGAACTTGAAGGCTGTTGGTTTTAAAATTCTAAGTCTCACAGAAGTTCCGACACACAAATAATCCAAAGGTCCGACAGAGCTCCAAACTACAATTTTATGAAGATAAGTTTAATACTCAATATTGTCCTATTTTCTTTATTTTCCCTTTCATTTTCTTCTTCACTTATTCTTTCAAATAAGTGTTTGCTAAGGGACTAACAAAGGTAAAGCATAGGGGATGATAAATCTGCGATTCGTCATCTTTATTCATTTATTTTAGCTTAAAATCCCTTATAAAACACCTGCATATAACGCTAACTCCATATTTTTACTAACTTGCATTTGTGTGTAAATATTGTACATTCCTCACTAATTTTAACCTAAAATAAATAAAGAAAGAAAGAAAGGAAAAATAAAGAAAAGAAAATAAAAAAGGAAGACTGTGTACAGGCTGACCCGAACCCCGAGAGAAGGTCAAGACTTGACCTGATCGACCAGGAATAAAGTAGGGGGAGATAGGGTCCTCAACCAGAAAATCCAAAAAAATGTGTTTCTCACTTATTTTGTGTATATCTGTATAAAACTAACACTAATTTATTTGTACCTTAATTGACCCCAAATCAATTAACATTCAAAATCAAAGTTGTAAATAAAAATGGGTCCTAATTAATAAAACTGATTGCACAATTAAATCATGTACAGAATAAAAGTAGCCACACTTGGAAAAAGCCACTAAGCATTAATTGAAAGATCAATTCTGGCTCCATAGGATCTCAAATTGAACAAATATCACTTCTATTGAATTCTAAATTAAATTATCTTCAAAATGACTGTGATTTTATAATTTTTGGAGTTACGGTTGAAAAGTCGGTTTTCTGGAGTGGTTTGTGCAGTTTTCTCTTGTATTTTGTGTATATTGTATTTGTATATATATTTGTAAATATTTTTACTAATTACTTAAAACAAAAATAAAAATAAAAAAATAATAAAATTCTTAAAACAAAAAAAGTGGCTAATTTCCCCATTTATCCTTGTATATAATGTCATATATGTATATAGTACATGTATATAGTTGCTATTTTTAACTAACCATCATAAAAAAATAAAAAAATAACATTTTTTAATTCAAATAAATAAAATGACAAAAATTCAAAAAAATTACATAATTTTGTAAATAATTTTATCTTTCTATTTTATCTCTCATGTTATCTCTTCCACCAAAAAAATCTCTCTTATCTTCTTATCCAAAAATTCAAAAATTCAAACATCTCTCTTATCTATTTATATGGCTCCATCTCCCTCATTCCAACCTTATCAATCTTTAGAGAGAGGAGCCCGATCTCCGAGAGAAATTTCGTCGAGGAAGTTGCCTAGCCTCCAAGCCGTCCGGTGACAGCGAGTCGGCCTTGTCGAGGCGATCACGGTCTATTTTCCGCTCCTAAGGTGAGATCCAAATTTTCTTTGCATTTTTATCGTAGTTTAATCGCTTTTCATTTTATCGCATTTTTTATCGTCATTTTGTTCTTCTAGATCATAAAAAAATTCATCACGATTTTTGATCCGCCACCGACTCGAATTTCCATCTCATCTTCTTGATCTCTTCGCCTTCGATTTCTATCTCACACGATCTATCAACTCCGACCACGCACGGTAGTCGGAGAGTCGGATTCGAACCCCTCATGTCCGCCGGATCCTCATTCAATTTTTCCGATTTGTAGATAAATAATTTTTTTTCTCTATTTGTTCTCTAACGTTTGTTTTGCAGGATCACTAATATAAAAGAAAATTAAAAAAATTCTCTATCCTTTTTATTTTCTGTGTTTCGGATTTAAAAAAATACAAAAAAATTTATTATCATTCACTATTTACATAAGAAAAAATAAATAAAATAAATTAAAAAAATAAAAAAAAACATAAACTGTAGCAGGTGGACGGCCGCCGCCACCCCAGCCGCCCGCACTCGCCGCCGCCATCCTCAGGCAGCCCCGCGGCGGCCACGCCGCCCTTCATCTTCAGCAGCCACGTGCGGCGGCCCCGCCGCCCCTCCGCCAGCAGTGCGGCAGGCCTCTGCCTGTGCAGCGCGGCGGCGCAACCCTCCAGATCCCGGCCCATCGGCCGCCTCCTCACGCGGCCCCTTCGTTCTCGCGCCGCCGCCGATAGGCGCCCGCGCCGCTAGCCTCAGCAACCGTGCCGCCTCCACAGCGCGCGGCACCGCCGCCCCTCCTCCTGACAGGCTTCTCCAGCGAGCCGCGCAGCCCCGCGCGGTGCGCTGCCCAACGCCTCTCGCCCGCGTGCGGCAGCGCAACAGCGCGCGGCACCGCCGCGCCCCTCCAGTACAAGCGGGAGCCACCCGCGACGCCGCCCTCCATCACCGCCGCGTGCGCTCCGCCCGTAGCCCTTGGCCGCCATAGAAGAAAGGGAGGCGGCGCGCCCCTTAGTTACCTCCCCCTTTTGATTCGAAGAGAGAAGAACAAGAAGCCCTAGCGCTCCCATTAATTTAAAAAAAAGGGGGAAATTACACTTGACCCCTAGGATTTCTCAAATCTACAACTACGCCCCTGTCAGAGCCTGAAGCACATGACTTGTACATGATATGTGGAAATATTTCATCTTCAGCCCTTGAAAGTTTCAGATATTACAGAGACATCCTCGCCTTCAAATCGGACCACATGATTATGGGTAATTTGCGATATTCACTCTGAAATTCATTTTCTTTACAATTCAGTCCACAACTTTTGTAGTATTTACAATTTGGTCCTGAACTGCAGAACATTGAACTTGCATGATCTTTGATTGAAATAAATATTATTTGTGATCAAAAAAAATTTTGAGAAAATTGTGCTATGCTCTTGATGAGATTATCTTCTTAGCATAAAATTTTCATTGTTTTTCTCCCTTATTTATTATTATTTAAAAATCAAAAACAGTGTTTTTTTTGTCTTCTTGAAATTCCAAAATTCATAAAAATTCAAAAACACCTCTAAAAATTCTAAAAAAAATTAGAGTAGTTGTATTTCATTGTCTTTTAATTTCTGACCAATTTTCACGCATTAATTATTTATAAAACCCAAAAAAATTGAAAAATATCAAAAATCTTCTAAAAATCATAAAAAATTCTACAAAAATCCAAAAATTGTGATTTCAGTTTCTGTTTGTAGATAATTGTTTCTAGTTTATCATAAAAATAGTAGCCAGGAGTTTTGGGTATTTAAAAGAGTTTTAAATTGCAAATTACTCTAGGATGTCCACATTTTCCGATTTCTTCACTGTTTGATTTTTAAAAAAAATACAAAAACATCTGAAAAGTCTACAAAAATTCTCAAAAACATTTCAAAACTTTTAAAACATAAAAATATTTTCTTTGAATTTTTCTGATTATTTTTGACTAATTGAAAGATTGTAAAAACAGTTGCTGTGCGTATTTTTTGATCTTGTTCCTATTGCTTCGCATTATTTCTGAAAATTAAAAAAATTACAAAATCAAAATCACTAAAAATTTGAAAATCAAAAAATATAAAAAAATTAAAAAAAAATAAAAAAAAAACTAAAAAGATAAAAATCACAAAAACTAAGCATAGTTGTCCTTTGAGATTCTTGTTTTCTTTTAATTAGTTTTTGATTAATTGAATAACCCTCGATAATTGTAGCCTCCTTGAGTTCGACCCTGTCCGCTATACAGGTTAATAAGTAGCAAAAATCATAAAAATAAAAAAAATAATCTTTTGTTGACGCGGGGTTTTGGGGAAAAACAACGACCTATTTTCACCAATTAATTTCCAATTCCATCCTCGAATTTTGTTCTCAACAATGGTGCCTAGTCGGGGAGCGTTGGGGTAGTAGGTTGCACCGTATGTGGTCCATCCCACTCCCGTCGATACTGGCCATGATAGCGAGTAGGGTTGGTATAATGCTTAAGAAATCATGATGTACTTTTAATTATTAAAATTCAAAATAATACGTATTTGAGATAATACCATAATTCAAGTAACAATTAAGACTGTTTGTTGGATATTAATTAGATCATTATTTTAATATGATTAGATTAATTGGAACCCAATTAAAATTAAGACACTCTATTATAAATAGATGTGTTATTTCCCTTGGAAGAATTGATCATAATAAATGTGATTCATAATGATTAATTAGAATTTGAATATGATATGGAGGATCACATTAGTGACATCCACGGTCTCCCGTCAAGGCGAAGGGTTCCGTCGCCATGGATTGTATGTAGGAGACGCTTGTCTGAAGTGACAGATCATGTATGCAAGCGCATCCGGATCGGGCTCTTCACTTCTCAAAAGAGTAAGTCCGTATGCGTAGTGACCCCAATATCGAGTCCTCATATTATTGGAGTGATATTGGATTGCGAATAGCGAGTTCTAATCCTGTTGACGGTTGGTTCAATTAACAATGGGTCAACATCACCTTAGGGGTGATAGGCCCGGGTGTTAAAGACCGAATTGGGAGATGCAAGTTGGACTTGCAAGGCGGAATGTGTTCCCGCTTCTTTTTATCGGAGTCACAAGTTCTCATATTATTGGGATGTGACAAAGATAAGGAAGGAGATCCCAGATCTTGCTTGAGATAATGGTAAGTATATATCTTACATTGAAAGTGATTAAGGGAATGAACTTTCAGTGTTGACAAGGCAAGATAACTTTTATATAAAAATTCCTAAATCAAAGTAAAATATGTATATATATATATATATATATATGTA
This sequence comes from Ottelia alismoides, assembly GCA_037367405.1. Lineage (NCBI taxonomy): Eukaryota > Viridiplantae > Streptophyta > Magnoliopsida > Alismatales > Hydrocharitaceae > Ottelia > Ottelia alismoides. The sequence goes on along the minus strand of JAZKJV010007549.1, from coordinate 228,865 downwards.
TGTATACACTTATGTAAATTTCTTATTTCAGATAATCCTTCATAAAACCCACTCAATGTTATATTCAATAATAACCAGTAAAATATCATGGATTGAACTCATGATCCAGATATTATACTTGCAGTTGGACACATAATGTATGTGGTTGCAATGTGCAAGTTTCCTCATAATAATGAGGAATGATAGTTAAATAGACAATAAATCTACAACCTTAAGGTTTGTATGATTCTATAGTCTTGATCTTTCATCGAGTGTACTTTGGAAGTGACATGTCGATCGTGATCGTAATTGTCGAATAATCCTTATAAAAATCAAAGAAGATGTTTTGGCATACATATGTGCTCTAGTCATTTAATCATGAATGACGGTTCTCTGCATTATGCAGAATGGTAGCTCAAAAGAGATGATGTATTCAAAATGTTTGAATACCTACCTGAACCAATGTTTTAAGAGTCTAGATGGATGTAGCCATGATGAGTGTCATCATTGTACTGTCTATACTCTAATCATTCATGAAGTTTCATAATATTCATATTGTATGAATTTAATGAAGCATGTATAAATGTTGAAATGCTCTTACATTGAGGTCTTTTGAATTTAACATAAGAGATCCTTAGTCTTAAGCAATGGTTGTTTAAGCGCAGTGGAAGCATGGGTCGGACCAAAGTAAGAAGAAATGTCAAAGAGTTGACCTACTTCTGTGACTTCCATATGGCATCCAGATAGTTGGATAAATGCCAATACTGCAATAAATCGGTGTGTTGATAGTATGACTATCAAGTCTGTCTGGAATCCTTATAGAAGGACTCGGATAGTGCATCGAAATAATGTACATAAATCATTGATATTGACTTGCTTATTGCATAAGCTAAAGTCTTGTAATTGTATCTCAATCTTCTAACACTTGCAATGGGTTGCATATGTTTTAGAAGATTGGAGAATTTGATCTTCATGTTTAATAGTCATCTACATGGATTTTGATGCAATTGTTGTAACAATCTCTATTGGATAGATGGACTTCATATTTCCAGTGGGAGAGCCCTTTGTCTTAGAGAATGTCTCTATGACCTAGATATTAGAATACACTCAATGTTTATTTCCAAATGTTGGAAATAAACATTAATTCTAGAATAAACCTATCATAAAGAGTTATGATAAATATATTTCAGATAGTAATCTAACATCTAATGGACTCCACAAAATTAGAAATTAATGAATGTTTCATTAAGATTTCTAAAATTGAAAATTAAACCTTTAAAAGATCAATAGGAGGATGAAGATCATTTGAGAATGATCTGGCATCAAGTTTTGGACATGTGTCTGTTGATGAGATCAATGGACTAGTAAGATATTAAACTTTATAATGTCTAAAATTTCAAATCTTACATACTTATGAATATAGTATTCAAAGTAAAATGTCAAATACACCCTTCTCTGGGAATGGTGTTAGATGTCGAGGTATTCAAGATCTCATACATATTGATCTATGTGGATCATTTATATCATAGTAAACAATACTGAAAATCTAAGCCTCAAGATGCCTTGAGTTCATAGACGAACTGAACATGAACTTCAAATTTTATTTCGATAACTTAACGAACCAGAAGTGAGCATAATATATGTGTATACAATAAAGTTCGAGTTCGATATATGTACATGTGTTTGTTTGTTTATATGTAACTTTGTATTTGTAAACGTGAGAAATTTTAAGGTTAAATTAAGTATGGTATTAATAGGCGGTCTTTTCACCACTTTAAATTGGATAATTTCTTACATTTAGTATTTATCGAACCTTCTTATCGTACTCTAGTTTCGAACTTGTTCATCTAAACATGTTTGAGTTAATTATAAATGTTCATGAACTGTTCTCGAACTGAACTCGAATGTTCATTTTCTAAACGAACTCGAACATATCCTATTGAAATTTTATTGAACCAGACTTGAACTTTTGAACTTTCTTATCGAGCCGAACTCGAACATGGATTCATTCATTATAGTTTGGTTCGATTAGCAACCTTACCCTTATCTCTCCTCTCATATCACATTGTGAAAATCTTCTAAGCGATGGCAAGATTAGGTGGTGTTATCAGTGGCACTAGCGAAGGTGTTGGGAATGACGTTGGGGGTGGTGTATGCAAGTGATGAATCTCCATTTCATCAACTTTATTCTATCATTTTGGACATAAAAATCTGAGCTAATGCATATAAATATCATTATTTTGTACAAATTAACATCCCTGATTCATTCCATTTATCGTATATAAAATATTACTTCTAATGCCAAAATTATAGAATAAAGAAAAGACAAGAAAATGACTAAATGCCAAAGATATTTTACGACTATAAACCCTGGGACCTAGTCATCTTGATGATTGGGTCGACAAGGGATAAAGTATGGGGAGATAGGGATCAAAATTCAATAAAAAAATCTTTTTATTTATTCTTCAATAATCAAAATTTAAGATCTATTTTACTTTTTTATTATTTATACCTCAAATCTATAAACTTCGTACATGAAAGTTGTAGATAATAATTTATAGAAAATACTAAATTGATTTCATACAAAAATGATATACAATGTTCATTTTATACTCAAAATAAGAATCCAAAACCCTAACTTCCCAGCCCATATCTCCTAAATAATAATTCAAAATGTATCAAAATCACTTTAATTGTATATGATTTTTAATAATCTATCTAGTGATGATAGTTTCATATTTTTGGGAGCTACGTTGTGCAAGTTAGGTTTTGGACCCCTATTGCATACTTTACCTAGAGAAAAATATTTATTTTATTTATCCTTTATTATTTTATATTTTTATACTTTTGTAAATATTATTTATAATATATGTATATATTTACAATAGAATGAAAATATAAATAAAATACCAAAAAAATAAGTATACAAAATACATAGATGAAATACATGTACTTATACTTATATATTCGATACTCCTATTTATTTAAGTATACATATTATATCAGAAAAATAAAACAAATATATCTATGTATATAAAAATAAGTTATAAATATATAGAATATGAAAATAAAATAATAAGTCAAAAATATTAAATAAAAATAAATTATGCAAAACATAAATTAATATACTTATAAATAAGCACTTGAAAAGTAACTTGTAATAAAACTTTCTCTATAAAAAAATAAAAATCATATTAAAACATTACATAAAATAATAAACATTTTTTACGTTTTAATCAACAATAAATAAATCATTTATTATTTACATTTTTATTTTTGATGTTTCCTTCTGATTTGTCTTTTTGGGATGATGTGGTCCAATCAGGCCACACCATCCTTTGATGTAAGGTCAACTATTTGGCCCCGGGTCTAGGACTGTTAGAATGACTCCTTCCCCTCTCTTCTTTATTTTCTATCTTATGATAAAGGGCTCGAGGAGATGTATGGTGGACTTGCGAGCCCACGACAAGCCATTATGCTATAAATGTTATTGCAAATATCGTTCCCTGATCTGAAATGAAGAATAATTAATTTGCACAATAGGCCCCTCAGTACAATTAGGGTTATGTACCATGTCCATCTTAATAATCATATAGTTGTTGATTCAAATGTTGAATCATAGAGGCCGGTGCTTGGATGAATATCTAGAATTAAATTGAGGACTCATCAAGCACCATCAAATGATTGTTAAGAGAGGATCTCCAACCTGAGAAGGAGATGTCAATCCTTTCTCTAAAGGCTGATATCTAATCGACCTATTGATGCAGGTCCTCTACATAGGAATAGAGATTTGGAGGTGTTAGATAAGTTAGGTCAAAGAGTTGACTTGACGAGATCAAGATAACTCAAGACCTATGTCGTATGCTGTCATGATATAGGCACGCATCCTCTGACCGAAGAAAGATGTGTTACTATATGCTTGGATATGTATATTTGGCAGACCGATAGGTTGATGGTCTAATCAAGGTCTATACACTGACGCATTGGTGTGCATACAATGACATATAAGTAATACGATCTCTTAAAGGGGTCATACAAGTTCATTTACTAAATCGGAAGACTTGAGCTCCCTCATGAGATATTAGGAATCAAATTCTGTGCATGGTCATCTCGCTTTAGAAGCTTGACTGAATTTGTAGGTTTGATATATGCTTTTGGAAAGTATATGATCAATACCTAGGCATGATATATGCTTTTGGAAAGTATATGATTGATACCGACCCCCGATGATCAAATGAGAAACTTAATGATAAACCCCTGAAGGAGACAATCTAAACAGATCTAAAACTTTGGGTTTATTCTAGGTCTTCCACTATGCAAGATGTACATGTATTAGGATATCTGGAGGGTGATATGATCATAAACGATTGTATAACAATGACACTTCCATTCCTAGGGAGTGATGAAACAGGTTTGGATTTTAGTGACTCCTTTCAATAGAGAAGTAATCTGATCTTGGTCTAAATGTTGGACATTGATCTGAATGCGAGTCATATGCAATGGAAAGATTAGATTTACGATTTTGATTTAATCAAACATCTATGGAGGTCCGCAAGATCTGAATCGGAGATTTGATATCAATATCCAAGTCATTATACATGGAACGTACAATCGCCATGTCCTTATCTCCTAGTATCCACGGAGTAAGTGCATTATTCTCGAAAGAGTTCAAGAATAATTCCACTATTGAATTATGTATAAGAGCATTGAGATATTGATAATGAGATGTGATTTAATTATCATGAATAATATGAATTTGATTAATATTATTTGGCCATATAAGGACAATTATCTAAAATGATTAAATGTGATTTAATTATCAAAGATGTGAATATGGTGATTGTGGTTCTTGTTATTCGGGCACTTGAGAATGATAAATGTGATTTACTTATCAAGGACATGAATAATATGGATAGTGCTATCCATATTATTTATATATATATAAACATGATTTATAATATATTAGAGAGAGCTAGTTGTAAATGATATCTTCAATTAGTTATTGATGTGAATTAGATTCACATTGAAAATTAATTGGAAATATATCTTATATTTTTATTTTGGGTTGTGAATATGATTCACATTTATTTAATGACATGATTATAATATTCACAAAATTAATTTGGAATTTTTTGTCAATTAATTTACAACAAATGTTATTGTAAATAATTAAGAGATTATGTGAGATTAATTTAATCTCACATAACTGGAAAGGCAACCACCATCCATACATGGATGGTGGACAACCACCTTGACTTGGTCAAGTGGCCGTCCCCACCTTATGTGGAAGATGGGTTGTCACCTTCTTTATCCATTAATAAATTATTGATTTAATCAAATTAATTTGTATTGATATTATATATATATATATATATGTACTTTGATTTAAATTAATTATTTGTTATTGTGTTTTTACAACAAAATCATGGCCATTGAAAAGAAACATAAATCAATATTAACCATTAATTTTGTGTTCGACATGGATTGTGATCCATGGACTCCCTAAATACTATAAAAGAAGAGGCAAACCTAGATCTTCTTTAAACAACACTTTGCAAGTGTAACTCTCTCTCTCTCTCTCACACACACACACATTCTCTCTGCAAGCCCCACCTCCCTCTCTTAGTGGTCGTCTACCTTGAGTTCTAGAGAGTCACCGTCGACGCTGTTGTGTCGCGACTTTGACTGCTCGTGGATCTCCGTCTCTTTCGGTGCGCCTTGCTCGCCAAGAAGACATCGGATCCCTCACGACGAGATGTTGGGTTAGATCTTCGAGTTTTTAGATTTATTGAAAATAAATGCTCTATCATTGCAACTGAATCAAGCGCCAACAAAAATTTATTTTAGTTCTCAAGTCAATAATTGCAAAAAATGTGTAGCAAGAGAAAAGTACTATTTAATTGACATGTATAGCAACAAGATAGAACTCAAGGAGGCAATAAATCTCAAGGGTTATTCTAATAAATGAAAAATCAATGAAAAGATTAAGGAATCCTAATGCGAACTATCTTGATTTTTATGGGATTTTTATCTTTCGAATTTTCAATTTTTTCATTTTTTAAATTTTAATTTTTAAATTTTCAATTTTTTATTTCATATTAGTTTTTAGTTTTGCAATTTTTAATTTTTTTTTAAAAATAAATTTTCAAGGAAAATTTATACACAAAATAAATGCAACTTTCTAGATTTTCTCAAATACATTATAATTATTATAAAATAAATAAAAATATTTTTCTATTTTGATGTTTGTTTTACTATTTTGTTATTTTTCATAGATTTTTATATTTTCTAGGATTTTCAGAATGGATAAAAATAAGGAATAAAGCAAACATTATACATATATGACTCTTTTGCAATTTAATAATATAAAACAAAATCAAAAAATAGTGAATTTATTTTCCTAAAACTATAATGAATTATCTACAAACAGGAAGTGGAATCACTATTTTTAGATTTTCTATACTTTTCTGTATTTTTTTAAAAAAAATTAGTTTTGTTAAATTTTTGGGTTTTAAAAGTAATTAATGCGTGAAATTTTCACAAAAAATAAAATGCACAAAAATAAAAGTATTCTTATTTTTTAAATTTTTACAAAATATTTAAATTTTATGAAAGTTCAAATTTCAAACAGTTAAAAATACAATGTTTTGAATTTTTAATAATATCAAATGATAATAGAATGCAATGAGAAAGTTATACTAAGAAGAGACACAAATAAAAAACATAACATGAGTTTTGCAGAAATTTTTGACCAACAAAAATATTTATTTCAATGATAAGAGCATGCAATTTTAAAGTCTGGAAATACAATGACTGAATTGTAATTATTTATTTTTTATGAAAAACTATCAAGAAACAAAAAATGGGAAGAAATCACAATTTACTTAGGTAAAACTGGAGCGATCTTTTTTGCAATTTTGATAAATGTCGGGGGATTGAATGTAATTTGGTCGAATATTAAAATTCTAGAGTTTCTTCTGTTTTCGTTCCACACCCAAGGGGGAAGAGGGTGTGTTGCCCCTTTCTGATCGGGTGGAGGTCAGTTCACTTGAGGACGACGGGGCTCGCTGGTGGTGGATCTAAGGCAACCACTCTAGGTGGTCGGGCCTGAGGATGGAATGGCGGCGATCGATGGCATTGCATGAGCAGGGAAGTGGTCATGAGGGGGAGGCATACCACTCCGCAAGAGGCGGCAATGACGAGAGGCTACGGGTGAAGGTTTCTACGTTCTTGGCTCCAAGCGGTGCAGATGGTGGAAGGGTTGCGCAGACTGCAGAGGTGGATGATGATCAGGAACGACGGTGGAGGTGGGGAAGGGATTCTTGCAAAGGTCGATGTTCTTCCAGGTGATGTAACCGGCTGCGAACTGGGCAGCGACGACAACTGCTCGCGGCGGCAGGAGGTCTGCGGAGGAGGCGAAAACATGTGGGGGTTGCTCAAGACGATGGCCCCAAAATTATTATTTTATTATTTTTCTTTTTTTGTAAAGAGAATTTTTCATTTTTTTGAACAAATAACAACTGCAATTATTTAAATCCATGTTCATGCAATAAAATATAGATAGAAAATGACTCAAGCACGACAATTGTATGCAAAAATCAAACATGGATTACTAGGTGAGTAGGCTCCGTCGGAGGTGAAAGATTAGAACTGTGTCTCCGACCACCGTACGTGGTTGGAGGTGAGAGATCGCGTGAGGTAGAACGTGAAGCGATAGTGAATCGGAAAATGGGATGGAAGATCGGATTCGAGAGCAGGTCAATCGTGATGATGAATTTTAAAATCTAGAATTAAAAAATGAAATTAAAAATGAAAAACTTAAACTACGATTATCCTAGATGAAAAGTGAGAAATGAAAATGGATCTCACCGAATGGGAGTAGATAACACCATAATGGCCTCGATGAGGACTTACTCGCTGTCACCAGATGGCTCGGAAGCTGGGCATCTCTCTACAACAAGAATGCTCTTGGAGAATAGACTCCTCTGACCAAAAGAGTGATCAAGTTAGAATGAGGGAGGAGGAGCCAAATAAATAGAGAAAAAATTGAATTTGAAATTCGAAATTTGGATGGAGAGAAAACGGACGGAGGAGGTTAATGGTGGATAAATATTTTTACATATTTAATTAAAATATTTTCTTCACTGTATTAATTAAATAATAAATATTAACTATTTAATTTTTTTGTGGTGGTTATTTAAGGAAATCAACAATGTACATATACTATATATATATATGGTACATTATATACATAGTTAAACAAGGAAATTTGTTTATTTTATGTTTTAAATTATTATTATTATTATTTTATACAATTATTAAGAAATATTTACAATTATTTACAAAAAAAATATGTATAAAATAAATATGAATAAATATATAAAATAAATTGTAAATTTGCAAAAATCACCCCAAAATCTGTCTTTCAAATCAGAACTCCAAAAAATATGAAACCACTACCATTTTAAAGATAGTTTAATTTAGAATACGAATGGAAATAAGTTTGATTCAATTAGAATTCATATGGATCCGGAATTGGTATTTCAATTATCACTTTACGACTTTTTCCTAGTGTGATTACTTTTATTTTGTACATGATTTATTTTTACAAGTATTTTTATTATTTAATAAATATTTTTATTTTCAACTTTTGTTTCGAAAATTATATAATTTAAAGTCAATTTATGGATACACATAATAAATTCAAAAGTGTTTACAAAGTATTTGTTATTGTTGTCTGATTAAAGACCTTAGCTTTCCCTACTTTATTTCTGATTGTTCAGGTCAAGTCTTGACCATCTTTCAAAGTTCGGGTCAGCCTATATCTATTACATATATATAACCTTTTTTATATTTCTTTATTTCTTTATTTTTTTATTTTTTGTTAAAAAAATAATATATTTACAATATTTACACATAGATGCATGTTAGTAAGAATATGGATTTATTAATATATATATAGGTGTTTTGTAAGGGATTTTAAGCTAAAATAAATGAATAAATATGATGAAATGGAGATTCATTATCCCCCTATGTTTTAACTTTACCAGTCCCTTAACAAACACTTACTTGAAAGAATAATTGAATAAAAAATAAAGGAAAAAATAAAGAAATTCAGACAATATTAAGTATTAACCTTATCTTCATAAAGTTGTAGTATGGAACTTTGTCAGACCTATGGATTATTAGTGTGGCGGAACGTTAATGGGAAATGGATGTAAAACCTAACAACCTTCAAGTTCCAGAAGACTCCTATTCAGGTCGCCTCAACAATCAGGTCAGAACAAGTCTACATACACAAATTCTTATGATTATAAATCTTTACTTGTAGGGTTTAAGTGAATTATAGCTCCCCATCTCAAAAGTAGCTATGAAACAACCTTTCTCAACAAGTTAACTCTAGTCCCCCAGTCCAGCAACTTTTTCCTCGAGGAGCGAGGATATTCCCTTCTAAGGTTAAGTACAACCAACTCAAGAAGAGGAGATGGAGAAAATAATGAACGGTAACCAGTGTAGCTACCTATCCTTGGATGCAGGATTAGTGTAGCCAAGTCATCCAGATGCACGCTTACAAAAATTTTGACTTTGAATCTCCTTTTTTATATACTTGTATATACACTCTGGCATGCATTTTACTTCTCAATCAGGCATGTTCATGTTTGGAGATTCTTTATTTTTTCTTTTATTTACAAATATATACAAGGTGCAGCATGTGCATAAGGAGTTTCTCCTCTTGAGCTAGTATACTATTGAAGGATACGGGAAAAATCCTCAAGCGCATCACGGAAGCGTGAGGATCGCACCGTATGCGATCGGGAGCGACTAGTCGCACTAGTTGCTCGATGCAGCTGAAATTAAAAAAAATTATGTGATGAAACCACGTGATCCAAGAACAATTCTCGGATCATTTCATCTAAACCACAAACAAGTAATAGGATTACCTCTTGAAGTGTGGTTGCGATCGAGTCTCTAAACCACGAGACCTCCTGTCTCAAGTCCAATCCAACGGAGGAGACGCTTGCGAGCGCGGGGATCAATCGCGTGCTCCTCGTAATCCATGTTGATGATCTAAGCATCGGATCTTCTGATCTCATCACACGAGATCCAACATCTTCTTCACGAGCGAGACACACCGAAGGAGATGGAGATCCACGAGTAGACGATCCGGCAGCATAACAACGATGCTGCGTCGATGACAACTCTCACAATAGCTCCATGGTGAACGACCATTATGAGAGAGAGAGAGAGGATTGGCATGTAGAGAAGAGAGAGAGAGAGAGAGAGAGAGAGAGCGTCCATTAATCACATATATTTTGAAGAGAAAGGGGTGCCTCTTCTTATATAGGGTTTTGGGAGTCCATGGATCTCAATCCATGGACAACACACAATCAACGTTGAGATTGATTTGTGTTGCTTTCAATAGCTATGATCTTGTTGTAAAAACACAACAATAGTTAATTTAATTTAATATATATATCGATTAATCAATATTTTTAAATTCAAATCAATTAATTATCCATGGAGATAATGAGGAGATAAACCATATCCCCTAAAAAGGGGGGATGACTACCAACATCTCATGAGATCTCATTATCTCATTAGATACATTATCTCATGATATCTCCACGATTTACAACAACAATTGTCGTAAATTATTTCACAAAATAATTCATAATTATCCTTTGAAGTATTGCAATCATGCCAATGGAAAAATGTGTTACTTATTCACCACCCAAAACAAAATGTAAAATTTATTTTAATTAATCATCAAATGTGAATCCAATTTACATCAATAATTAATTAAAAAATATAAATTATAATATGCTCTCTCTAATATATTATAAATCACATTTATAATATATATAATTAATATGGATAGTGTTATCCATATTATTCATATCCATGATAATTAAATCACATTTAATCATCTTGGATCTCGTTTCTCATGTGCCCAAATAATATGAATCACATTCATATTATTCACATCTTTGATAATTAAATCACATTTAATTATCTCAGATAACTCTCCTTATAATATGAATCAAATTCATATTATCCATGATAATTAAATCACATTTAATTATCAATTTTCTTGATGCTTGAATACATATATCAACAATGAAATTATCCATGAACTCTTTCAAGGATAATGCACTTTCTCCACAGATACTTGGAGATAAGGAGAGGGTGATTGTATCGTTCCATGTATAGTGACTTGGATATTGAGATCACATCTCAAATCCAGATCTCAGGCCTCCCATAGATGCTTGATTAAATCAAGACCGCAAATCTAATCTTCTCATGGCATCTATATCACATTCAGATCAATGTCCAATATTTGGACCGAGATCAGATTACTTCTCTACTGAGAGGAGTCACTAAAATCCAGATCTGTTTCATCACTCCCTAGGAATGAAAGCGTCATGGTTATACAATCGTTTATGTTCACATAATGCTCAGTTATTCCCAACACATGTACATCCTGCATACTGGAAGACCCAGAATAAACCCGAAGTATTAGATCAACTTTATAATGTCTACTTTAGGGTTTTATCAGTAAGTTTCTCATTTGATCATTAGGAGTTGGTATCGAACATATACTTTCCAAAAGCATATATCATATCTAGGTGTTGATCATATACTTTCCAAAAGTATATATCAAACCTACAAATTCAGTCAAGCTTCCAAAGCGAGACGACCGTGCACGGAATTTGATTCTTCCCAATATCTCATGAGTGAGCTCATGTCTTCCGGTTCAGTAGTGAACCTGTATGATTCCTTTGAGAGATCGCATTACTCATATGCCCTTATATGCACACCAGCGCACCGGTGTATAGACCTTGGTTAGGTCATCAACCTATTGGTCTGTCAAATGTAATGTACATACTCAGACATATAGTAACACATCTGTCTCCGGTTAGAGGATGCGTGCTTATATCGTGATAGCATACGACATAGGACTTCGATTATCTCGATCTCGCTAAGTCAACTCTTTGACCTAGCTAATCTGACACCTCCAATTCTCTATTCCTATGCAGAGGACCTGCATCAAGAGGTTGGTCAGATATCAGCCTATGTGAGAAAGGATTGCCATCTCCTACTCAGGCTGGAGATCACATCTTAACAATCATTTCACGGTGCTTGATGAGTCCTCAATCTAACTCTTTAGATATTCATCCAAGCACCAACCTGTATGATTCAATAATTGAATCAACAACTGTATGATCATTAAGATAGCCATGGTAACCCTAATTGTACTAAGGGACCTATTATGCAAATTAGTTATTCTTCATTTCAGATCTAGGAATGATATTTTCAATAACATTTATTGCATAATGGCTCTCCGTTGGCTCGCATGTTCAACAATCTCCCACTAGCCCAAAGAGCCTTTTATGGGCTGATCATTTAAACCCACACTCATGTGACAATCGTAGGCTATTTAAAAAATAGCTAGGTAAGCTGATCGGTCACTCTATTCCCAAAAGACTATGCCAAGTCCTTTTATGGCACTTGCATATCTCCTAGTAACAGTGCTTGCATCCAATGCGAATGTTGCATCTTATGCAACCAATACTCAATCTTGATAAAAGTGTCCTTGACACTATTGCTCAGTAATTATTATAACCATTATTTTCATAATCCTTATCTTTATACCTTTATTCCTGGAGATCTCTATCTCCTAAGGTATCTACAGTTAAGACCCTTATAGATCACTATCTACAAGGTCTTAAACTTTTGAAGATAATACTTTGAGATTACTATCTCAAAATATCTTGTCATCTATGAAGATTTTGTTATTACTGCAATCAAGTGTTTTCTCTCCATAGTAGGATTAGCAAAACTTTGCTACTCCCACTGCATGGCAGATATCGGCTTTTGTACACATCTAGCATACACTCAGCTTCTCGTAAATGATGCACAAGTGCAAGCAGTTCTAGCATTCACTTCCTCAACTCTTTGAGGTGCTATCCTTTTAGATAGGCCAGTACCATATCTTAAGGGAAGGAAGCCTTCCATGGGATTTTCCAAGAATGAAACTTTTCCAAGGTGCATACAAATGTGAAGGTCCCAATAGCTTCTCCTATTTGCTTCTGAACAGCTTCATAACTAAGATTCAAGAGGCATCTTATGAGATCATATCTCAAGGTATGGAATAGCCAGATCTATAAAACACTTATTATCATCCTTATATCATTTATAATTTCATCAAATCTTATGTTCTAGCTACAAGAAGCATATTTGAGTCCATAGATGGATTTCTTTAGCTTGCACATCTTGCTTTCCTCAACCATGAAGCCCTGGGGCTACTTCATGTGAATATCCTCAGAGAGGTGTTCATAGAGGGATACAATCTTGACTTACATCTTAAAGATGCAATAGTCAAGTTGTGTAGCTAAGGTTAGCAATATTATGATGGGTATAAGCATGATCACTAAAGAGAAAGTCTCATCATAAGCGATGTCTTCTCTTTGTGTGTAGCTTGTGGCTACAAGCTGTGCTTTGAAGGTCTCTACCTTCTCATCATATTCCTTCTTTCACTTGAAGATCCATTCACACCTTTATGAGTCTTACCCATATAAGTGGATCCTCGAGGGTCCATATAGAACACTTGTATATGAAGTATACGTTAGACTTCCATTGCTAAAATCCATCTTTCCATGTCATGATCCTCAGGAGCTTCATCACATGAAGTCAGATCATTGTCAAACTTAACTGACATATGGAATACATCCTCAAACTCATTTGAAGAGGTATTAGTGTTTCAACTTTAATTGTCCTTTTGGTTTCCGATTTCAGGAGCCTCATTACCATCTCAAGATTCAATGAGTTCCTTTACTTCATTTTTATCTTGATTCTCAAGAGAGTCATCCTCTAAGAATCATTCTCCGGTAACCCTCTCTTCACCTTTGCCGTCTCCTTTTGTGTCACCACGAGATCGATGTTCGCTTCCTTCCTGAAGATGATGCAGACTGCCTTCTCTGCTCATCTCAACATGTACCACCTCTTCATGGGCACAAGGGATGATTCGCAGATGACGTGGTCCAACGTCTGCTCATGCGGCATCGACATCATTCGTGGCGATGACGTGACAACGAGCCCAATCTCAAAGGATTCGAGCTCGAGTTATATTGTTATATATGTGACAATGCCGTGATCACAGCGGCATCCGGGATGATGCCTTGATTATTGTTATATTAGGGAAAACATCAGGATTTTTATGTAACATGTAATGTAGCTAGGAAAGAAAAAAATCAATATTCTTGATAATATTTATCAAACATCAAAATATGAGATAAACGAGCAACAAAACTTAGTCTCGTGCCAAATGAAATTGTCCCAACTAATTGAGGTAGTATATATGTATATCTTCCTAGTGTCGTGACTAATTCTTCTCAAGTCTCAACCTAATCTCCGGTAAATATAAGAACGCCAACATTCCCAAATGCTCTTCTCGTGCCTAATTCCTATATTTTATACAAATGGTAATCATTCAACAAAATTATAAAGTTTGTGGTGTAATACGATTGAAATTTTATAAATTTATTGAAATTGATCTTAGCACGTTCTCTATTCTTAAACCTCATACATCAATTTTTAGAAATTGATTGCAAATTTCTGATGTCTATGATTCTTACTTGTACTATGTAAGTGTAAAATAGCTCTCCAAATCAGAAATGGCTAAGAAGCAGCCTCCTCTAACAAGGTAACTCTAATTACCCGGTCCAGTAACTCTTTCCTCGAGGAGCGGGGTATTCCCTTCTAAGTTCAAGTGCGACCATCTCTAGAGGAGGGGTGTAAAAAAAGAATGGACGGTAACCAGTGTAGCTACCTATCCCGGGATGCATGACTAGTGTAGCCAAGTCATCCAGCTGCAGACTTCTTGCTAATATTCATACTCCGACAAGTATTTTATTTTCTATCTAGCCTGTCTATTTTTTTGGAGTTCTTGTATTTTTTTCTTTTTTTTGGAACTATATACAAGGTGCAGCATGTACATCAGGAGTTTTTCCTCTTGAGCTAGTAGACTATCCCTCTTTTGAATCATTATTGCAACCCACATCATCCTGTCCTCGAACGTCAACACCACCAGACTAGATTGAGATGCACTACCCTCCCTAGAGGAGGACGGATGTTTCCACCCGTGTGCTACTCCAAGCTAAAGTATTCGACCTCCTCACCACCTCATCAATGAAGCGCTACATGCATGGTGCTTGTCCAAGTTAGGTCACTGTCTAAAAGAATCATGCGTGTGCACGAGATATTCTACTTAGACTAATCAAGATGACATGTGAACATAGACTTGCAGACTCAAAGAATTAAGTCACTTGACCTGAGAAATCTTAACTCCAATTCCTATAAGGTTCCTCTGAAATTAGGTGGATTAAGGTCAAATCAAGTCCATCCTCAATATCTACTCATGACTTGGTTCAGAACCCACTAGCTTTTCACCTTGCATATGCAAGATATGCAGATGAGGTGCAGACGACATGCTATGTAGATGACTGAAATGCAGGACTCTTTTTCTCTTCGGATGCAGAGATGATATGCAAGAGTAAAAGAAGAAGCCTTTGATTTTTCCATTTTTTTTGACACTTTGGTATAACTCCTAAGTGTTTTATGAGTATTATACAGGTGTATTTAAAAATAAATCTCTAATTTTACCCATCCCCGTAATTATTGCATAATATATACAAAAAATACACGAAAATACATGAAGGTACGAGCTAGGGGTAAAGTATATATGTAATATATACACGTTCCCTATACTTAGCGTGTGCTATGTCCTCATAGCACAAAAAGCGATGAAAAAGACATAGCTCTAGCTAAGCGTAGGAGAGCTAAAACTATAGAATGTATAGAAATCGCTCTGCCCCCCTATACTTAGGCTCTGACAGCCTAAGTATAGTAGAAGATAAAAAATGGGACGGACGAGGGTAAAATGGGAAATGGATGAGTATATACATGGCGGGCATTGGTCCCCCCTATGAAGGATATGGTTAGATCCTCAAGCGCATCACGGAAGTGTGAGCGTCATATCGAATACGACGAAGAACGACTAGTCGGACTAGTTGTTCTATGCAGCGGAAATTAAAAAAATTTTCATGCCACGAAACCACATGATACAAGAACACTTCTTGGATCGTTTCGTCTAAACCACAAACAAGTAATAGGATTACCTCTTGAAGCGTGGTTGCGATCGAGTATCTAAATGAAGAGACCTCCTGTCTCAAGTCCGATCAGACGGAGGAGACGCTTGCGAGCGTGGGGATGAACCGTGTGCTTCTCGCAATCCATGTTGATGATCCAGGCGGTGGATCTCCTGATCTCAACATACGAGATCCGACGTCTTCTTCACGAGCGAGACACACAGAAGGAGACGAAGATCCACGAGCAAATAATCGGGCAGCATAACGACGACGCTGCGACGATGAAGAACCTCGCTAGGGCATCCATGGTGGACGGCCATGAGAGGGAGAGAGAGGGTTGTCGTGTAGAGAGAAAGAGAGAGAGAGAGAGTTTGCTCCAATATTGCATAGCCTCAGAGAGCAAGGTATGCCTCTCAATTTATAGGGTTTTGGGATCCATGGATCTCAATCCATGGGACATATAAAATCAATGGATGAGATTGATTATATATCCAATCCAATAGTCAAGATTGTTGTTGGTAAAAACCAACAAATAATAATCTAATTTAAATCAAATATATTTGACATCTCAAATATATTTCTATCCTAAATTAGATCAAGCAATTATGGAGAGATTTGCATGGAGATCTCCACATTAGGAGTGGTGGGGACGGCTACCAATTTCCTTGTGGAATTGGTGGCCGTCCACCATCTCTCCATGGTGGAGGCAAATCCATGTAATCTCATAAGATTACATATCTCCATGAATTTCTCCCATGATTTCCAACAAATTTTGTTGTAAAAAATTCTACAACAATAATTCATAATTATTTTTTGAATATTGCAATCTTGCCATTGGAAATTTGTGAATCATATTCACAACCCAAAATAAAATGTAAACTACATTTTCAATTTAATGTCCAATGTGAATCCAATTCACATCAACATTTAATTAACAAATGTAAATTACAAATTGCTCTCTCTTATATATTATAAATGACATTTATAATATATATGATTAATATGGATAGGGCTATCCAAATTATTCATATCCATGATAATTAAATCACATTTAATCATCTTGGATCTCTATTCTCATGTGCCTAAATAATATGAATCACATTCACATTATTCACATCTCTGATAATTAAATCACATTCAATTATCTTAGATAACTCTCTTTATAATATGAATCATATTCATATTACTCATGATAATTAAATCACATTTAATTTCTATTTTCTCAATGCTCGGATACATAATATCAACAATAAAATTATCCTGAACCCTTTCAAGGATAATGCGCTTTCTCTGCGAATACTTGGAGATAAGGACAGGGTGATTGTATTGTTCCACGTATAGTGACTTGGATATTGAGATCGTATCTCAAATCCAGATAGCGGACCTCCCATAGATGCTTGATTAAATCAAGACTGCAAATCTAATCTTCTCATTGCATATGAATCACATTCAGATCAATGTCCAACATTTGGACCAAGATCAGATTACTTCCCTACTGAGAGGAGTCACTAAAATCCAGACCCGTTTCATCACTCCCTAAGAATGGAAATTCATGGTTATACAATCGTTTATGATCACATCACCCTCAGGTATTCCCAATACCTGTACATCCTGCATACTGGAAGACTTAGAATAAACCCAAAGTATTGGATCAACTTTATACTGTCTACTTCATGGTTTTATCAGTAAGTTTCTCATTCGATCATTGGGAGACGGTATCAATCATATACTTTCCAAAAAGAGCATATATCATACCTAGGTCTTGATCATATACTTTCCAAAAGCATATATCAAACCAACAAATTCAGTTAAGCTTCCAAAGCGAGACGACCGTGCGCACGGAATTTGATTCTTTCCAATATATCATGAGTAAGCTCATGCCTTCCGGTTCAATGAATGAACCTATATGATCCCTATGAGAGATCGTATTACTCATATGCCCTTATATGCACACCAGTGCGCCGGTGTATAGACCTTGGTTAGGTCATTAACCTATTAGTTTGCCAAATGTACATACTCAAACACATAGTAACACATCTGTCTCCGGTCAGAGGATGCATGCATGTATCATGGAAACATACGATATAGGACTTTGTTTATCTCGATCTCGTTAAGTCAACTCTTTGACCTAACTAATCTGACACCTATGAATCTCTATTCCTATGCAGAGGACCTGCATCAAGAGGTCTGTCAGATATCAGCCTAAATGAGAAAGTATTGCCATCTCCTACTCAGACTGGAGATCATCTCTTAACAATCATTTGATGGTGCTTGATGAGTCCTCAATCTAACCCTTTAGATATTCATCCAAGCACCAGCCTCTATGATTCAATAGTTGAATCAACAGTTGTATGATTATTAAGATGGCCATGGTACATAACCCTAATTGTACTAAGGGACCTATTATGCAAACTATTTATTCTTCATTTCGGATCAGGGAATGATATTTGCACTAACATTTATTGCATAATGGCTCGTCGTGGCTCGCATGTCGAACAATCTCCCACTAGCCCAAAGAGTCATTAATGGGCTAATCATTTAAACCCACACTCATGTGACAATCATAGGCTATTTAGAAAATTGCTAGGTAAGCTGATCAGTCACTCTGTTCCCATGAGACTACGCCAAGTCCTTTTACGTCACTTGCATATCCCCGGTAACAGTGCTCGCATCCAATGCGAATTTTGCATCTTATGCAACCAATACTCAATCTTGTTAGTTACAGTGTCCTTGACACTACAGCTTAACAATTATCATAACAAATATTTCCATAATCCTTATCAGAATACCCTTATTCCTGGAGATCACTATTTCTTAAGGTATCCATAGTTAAGACCTTTTAGATCACTATCTATAAAGTCTTAAGTTTTTGAAGATAAGACTTTGAGATCACTATCTCAAAAATCTTGTCATCTATGGAGATTTTGTTATTACTGCAATCAAGTGTTTTCTCTCCGTAGTAGGATTAGCAACACTTTCCTACTCCCGCTGCATGGCAAATATCTGGCTTTTGTACACATCTAGCGTACACTCAGCTTCTCGTAACTAATGCACAAGTGCAAGTAGTTCTAGCATACACTTCCTCAACTCTTTGAGGTGCTATCCATTTAGATAGGTCAGTACCATAACTTAAGGGATGGAAGCTTTTTCTGGAATTTCCAAGAATGGAATATGTCCAAGGTGTACTACAAAATGTGACAGTCCCAATATCCTCTTCTCTTTGCTTCTAAACAACTTCAGAACTAAGATCTAAGAGGTATCTTTAAAATCATATTTCAAGACACGGAATAGCCAGTCTATAAAACACTTATTATCATCCTTATATCATTCCAAATGATTAGGATATTATCTACATTCAGCTCGATGAACACAAAGGCACTCCCACTAAGCATCACATGGCTCATCAAGATTCTATCTGTAACATTTATAATTTCATCAAATCTTATGGTCCAACTTCAAGAAGCTTATTTGAGTCCATAGATGGATTCCTTAGCTTGCACACCTTGCTTTCCTCAATTATGAAGCCTTGGGGCTACTTCATGTGAATATCCTCAGAAAGGTATTCATAGAGGAATGCAATCTTGACTTCTTTCTCTTGAAGATCCATTTACACCTTTATGGGTATTACCCATATAGGTGGATCCTCGAGGGTCCATATACAATACTTGTATATGAAGTCTACTTTAGACTTTCATTGCTAAAATCCATCTTTCCATGTTATGATCCTCAAGATTTTCATCACATGAAATCCAATCACTGACACATGGAATACATCCTCAAACTCATTTGAAGAAGTATTAGTGTTTCATCTTTAATTGTCATTTTAGTTCCCGATTTCAGGAGCGTCATTATCTTCTCAAGATTAAATGAGTTCATACACTTTATTTTCATCTTGATTCTCAAGAGAGTCATCCTTTAAGAATCACATTCTCCGAGACGAGATCTTTTAAGAATCTCAAGGTCATAAAGTAGGTGTCATATACCATCCTTTATTTTCCTAATGGAGTAGCACTCTCTAGTGCTTAATTCCAGCTTACTTGCATGGAATTTTATTAAGGATATATAATGTTGTCTCTACTAAATATATACCTGGAAACTATGAGGAAATTATGCTAAAATCCATCATTGATCAAATCATGTCACACATGATCCAATTGTATCTCCCTATAACTCTATTGAGTCAAGGTGTGTTAGGAGGATCGAGATAGAAATGATATTCATATCTCCATAAGGTATTCTTTGAATTTATATAGTAGGTACTTTCTACCTAGATTAGATCAAAATCATTTTATCTTCCTTCAAACTTTGGTTCTAAGCCAAAAATAATGAAATCTTTGAACATTTCAAAGGTTTCTTAGGTGAAGAGAAGAAATCTCATATCATACATAATCATTAATAGATATCACATATCCATAATGTTTACTATGATATAGATGATCCGCACATCAGTATATATGAGATCTTGAATACCTTGACATCTTACACCTTTCCCAAGGAAGGGTGTATTGGACATTTTTACTTTTGAATACAATATTCACAAGTATGTAAGATTTGAACCTTTAGACAATCTAAAGTTTCATCTCTCACTAGTCCATTGATCTCATCAACAGACATATGTCCAAAACTTGATGTCAGATCATTATCAAATGATCTTCATCCTCCTATTGATCTTAAGGTTTAATTTCAGTATTTAGAAATGTTAATGAACCATTCATTAATTTTCTAATTTAGTGGAGTCCACTAGATTTTAGATTACTATCTTAAATATCTCCATAATAACTCTTTATGATAGATTTATTACAGAATTCATGTTTATTTCCAACATTTAGAAACAAACAATGAGTGTATTCTTATATCTAGGTCATAGGGACATTCTCTAAGACTATGGGCTCTCCCACTGAAATTAACAAGTCTATCAATCCAACAGAGACTTTTGCAACAATTGCATCAATATCCTTGTGGATAACTATAAGCCCTAAGATCAGATTTTTTTAGTGTTCTAAAACATATGCAACCCATTACAAGTGTTGTTAGAAGATTGAGATACAATTATTGGTCTTTATCTTATCAAATAAGAAAGTCCATTTCAATGATTTATGTAGATTATTTTGATGCTCTATCCAAGTCCTTCTCTAAGGATTCAAGACAGACTTGATAGTCAAACTATCAACCCATCAATTTATTGCAGTATTGGCATTCATCCAACTCTTTGGATGTCATATGGAAGTCACAGAAGTACGGTCAACTCTTTGACTATCCTTCTCATCTTGGGTGTGACCCATGCTTCCACTGCACTCTCTTCACCTATAAACAACCATTGTTCAAGACAAAGAATCTCTTATGTTAAATTCAAAGAATTCAATGTAAGAGCATTTCAACATTTATACATGCTTCATTAAATTTATATAATATGAAGCTTCATGGATGACAAGAGTATAGACATTAGAATGATGACACTCATCGTATCTACATCCATCTAAACTCTTAAAACATTGTTCAGGTAGGTATTCAAACATTTTGAATACATCATCTCTTATAGAGCTACCATGATGCAGTGAACCATGTCATTCATGATAAATGTCAAGAGCACATATGTATGCCAGAACATCTTCTTAAATCTTTATAAGGATGATTTGGAAATTGCGATCATTATCGACATGTCACTTCCAAAGTACATTTGATAAGATATCAAGACTATAGAGACATACAAATCCTAGGGTTGTATATCTACTGTCTATTTAATTGTCATTCCTCGTTATTATGAGGAATTTGCATATTGCAACCACATACATATTGTGTCCAGCTACAATTACAATATCTGGATCATGAGTCCAATCCATGATATTTTACCGGTTATTATTGAGTATAACATTGAGTGGGTTTAATGAAGGATTATCTGAAATAAGAAATTTGCATAAGTATATATATTTATATATATACATACATATTTTACTTTGATTTAGGAATTTTTATATCAAAGTTGTCTTGCCTAGTCAACACTGAAAGGTCATTCCCTTAATCACTTTCAATGTAAGAGATATACTTACCATTATATCTCAAGCAAGATCTGGGATCTCCTTCCTTATCTTTGTTACATCCCAATAATATGAGAATCTGCAACTCGGATAAAAAGAAGTGGGAACACATTCCGCCTTGTAAGTCCAACTTGCATATCCCAATTCGGTCTTTAACACCCGGGCCCACCACCCCTAAGGTGATGTTGACCCGTCATTAATTGAACCAACCATCAACAGGAATACAACTCGCTATGCGCAATCCAATATCGCCCCAATAATCTGAGGATCCGATATTGGGGTCACTACGCATATGTCCTTACTCTTTCGAGAAGCGAAGAGCCCGATCTAGATGCGCTTGCATGCAGGAGCTGTCACTTCGGACAAGCGCCTCCTAAATACAATCCCTGGCGACGGAACCCTCCGCCTTGACGGGAGAACATGGATGTCACTTATGTGATCCTCCATATCATATTCAAATTCTAATAAATCGTTATGAATCACATTCATTATGATCAATTCTTCCAAGGGAAATAACAACTCTATTTATAATAGAGTGTCTTAATTTTAATTGGATTCCAATTAATCTAATCATATTAAATTAATGATCCAATTAATATCCAACGAACATTTTTCTATTGTTACTTGAATCATGGTATTATCTTAAATACATATTATTTCAAATTTTAATAATTAGAAATACATCATGATTTCTTAAGCATTATACTAACCCTACCCGTTATCATGGCCAGTACCGATGAGAGTGGGACGGACCATATTTGTTGCAACCCGCTGCCCCAATGCTCTCCGACTAGACACCATATCCATATCGGGAAAGGATAATGCAAAATAAATCACTTTGTACTTGATATGATCATCGTTTCTTCAACCGAAATTATACCATATAATAATAGCCAAAACAATTTTGATTAATATTATAATGAGATTTGCTAAACAAATCCCAAATCCTATTCAAGCAACATGTTTGTTGGAATGTAGATAATGTAACCAATTAGTGATCTAGATCACATCTAATCAAATATTGGTTAAGGCAATGTCATTTAAGGAAATAATTATCATCAAATATTTCACACATATCTATGTACAATTATTCCAGGAAATTAAACAATTTAATTTCACTAATTGAGTAAATGACAATTACTAGGTTTTTGATTAGGAAAATATTTCCAGTAGTGACCCTCACTTACTAAAAATACCATATTCCAATCAATTTAAATCCAAATTATGCAAAGTAAGTTCCTAAAGTTTGCTAATTTGATTTACAAGAGAACCTAAGTGATTTGCACGCATTTCAAGGAGATTCAAATCCGCAATTAACTCTTTAATTACGCTGAGATTCGCAGTCCCCGAAACTGTGGATACATGTTCACTAAAATGAGCATAACTTGAGCAAACGGAATCGAAATCACGTAAACTCAGATCTTACGGTTTCCTTATTTGATGGGGAAAGAAATCCAATTATTTTTTCATGTTTTAAACAGTGCCGAAAATAATCTCAAAATAGAGATGCAAAATTGAAATGTAAGAAAATTTTCGCAAACCCTAATGAACCCAAGTCATCCTCGGTTAATGGATCGTATCCAAAACCACTGACCTAAGGCTCTGATACCACTTGAAGGATATGGTTAGATCCTCAAGCGCATCACGGAAGTGTGAGCATCGTATTGAATATGACGAAGAACGACTAGTCGGACTAGTTGTTCTATGCAGCGGAAAGTAAATTTTTTTTTCAAGCGATGAAACCACATGATCCAAGAACACTTCTCGGATCGTTTCGTCTAAACCACAAACAATTAATAGGATTACCTCTTGAAGCGTGGTTGTGACGGACACATATGACCTATCCTTTTTAATGTGTCGGATTGACGAGTGCGTTGCAGTCGGATAGATCCGCGTCGATTAAAAATAACCGCACGAATCGATAAATTCGTCAAATGGATTAAGTGCGGTCTTATATTTGTTTAGCCTGGGCAAGCCCCAGGGTCGACTCAAGGAGGAAAAGGAACAACTCCGGATCAAGTTAGATGGATTAGATTGTGGTTTTCCATGTGTAATTTTTTGTAATTTTTTTATGCAATATGAAATGCCAAATGCAAAGTATGAATCAGACTAAGCTAACAAGAAAATAACCGACTTAGCCAAATTTAATTTTAATTTAAAATTAATTCAAATCAGCCAAGTGATATTTTTTCAAGAACCTAGTCCAATACTGAATGTAAAATGTATTTTTTTGGGATTTTTGGATCTAAGATGCACAAATGAAAATTACAAACTTTTTTGGGGTTTTTATGCAATTTTTCGTCTAAATGATATGCAAAAATTATAAAAATTTTACTGGAAGATAAATATGATGAAATTAATCTAAACAAATATTTTTGGAATTTTCTGACGCTTTATAATTTTTATGAATTTTTTACTGAAAATAGAGTGACTACGAATATTTAATTCCTAATAAATCAACGAATCCAAATTATCATAGAATGAATTATCTCAAATAGATATTTCAATAAGGAATAGAGGAGACTTGAGATTTCTAAAAAATATTATTCGTGGAATTAATTAAAAATCAATTACAGAAATCACTCTATAATTTATTTTATGCACAATACAACTCCTAATTGGACGAAATTTGGATAGTAATTAAAGCACACTTAAATACATAATTCATAATTTTTTCACAATTTCTGAATCAATAAATGACTATATGCAAATTTCAGAGTATAAATGGGCAAAATATCACTCAATTTCAGTCTCTGATTTTTAATAAATAATAGGATGCTCACAAAAATATAAATAAATATCCACAAGATAAATAATGAGTTTCTCTACAACACGCTATTTTTTTGATTGAAAATGATGCACGAAATATATCCAAATTAAGACTCAAAGGCAGGGGTGTCTTTGCAATTACTGAAATGAAATAAAATGAACTTACATTGTGCTTAAGGGCACTTCTGTAATTTTAAAAACTTGGAAAGATGCAAAAGCAATTTTCATAATATAAAATAAAATAAAGGGGACCTCTGGCCACGCTAGGGCACAATGGCGAACAGGGAGTTGGGGGCGGCGACTTGGCGGCACGACCGACGAGGGCGGCGGGCGTGTGGCGCGCTTGGGTAGCGGTGGCCGGTGCGCGGAGGCACGAAGGCGGCACACGGGGCGCTGGGAGGTGAACAGGCAGCGCGGTGGCACGTGGGCGGCGCATGCGAAAATGAGGGCGGCGCCGCTCGAAGCTGAGGAGGAAGGGGCGCGTGGCGTTGGGCGCCTATGACGAGGCGGTGTGGGCGGTGCCCAAAGGGTGGTGCTCAGTCGCTGTGCGCGGAGAACACGCGGCGGAGGCCGCGCGAGGTCGCGGGTCGGCGCGGCGGCAGTGGTGCCGCGCACGGGGCTAACAGCTAGGTTGATGATGGCGGAGCATGCGTGGGAGGAGGGCGACGGCGCACGGTTCTCGGAGCGGCTCTCGGCCGTACGTTGCGGCTGGTTTGCCCGTGCATGGAGGCGCGCGACCTGAAGGCGGCGCGCGGGCGAGTACGGCGGCGGCGCGTGGACCGCTGCAGATTGGAGGGACGGCAGTGCTGGGCTGGCGTTGGCGGCGGCAGCCGCACGAGGGAGCGGTTTCGACGAGCGGCGTTGGCGGTCGCACGGGTGGACGGTGCCTCACGGGGATGTCGAGGGAGAGGCGGTCCGGTGGAGGTTAACGGCCAATGGGGGACTGTTCCTGTGTTCTTTTTGTTTTTTTTCTTTTGCAATTTTTTTATTTTCTTTTTGTAAACAGAGAAAAATATGAAGAAATAAGAAGGAAAGTGGTGATGGTGATTGTGATGATGTTTGGTGGAACAAATGTGGTGATAATGTATGATGATAATTGGTGGTGGTTGATGGTTAAAATGATGGTGTAATTTTTGTTTAATGATTTGTGGATGAAACAACAAGGAAAATATTAGATAAAAAATGACAAGGAAAAGTTGAGGGATATTTACCTGTGATTCGTCGAAAGTGGAGCCACGATGTGCGGCTTCCGTCGTCGCCTCGAGGAGATGGTGGTTTCACCGATGCTTGAGCGAGTCCGATTGGAATCTCGCGACGCGGCAATGGTGAAGCCGCGGATCTCGCCTGAAAGGTTGTCGTCGCTCAACTCGTCTCCTTCAGCTGTCACCTGTAGGTTGAAGGGGCTCGACCTCTCTTCTCTCGAATCGACGGATGATGAGAAATCGTGGAGGAGAGGAGAATATAAAGAGGAGGAGGGAGTTGGAAAATAGGTGGAGAAATTGGGGAAGATGAGAAGTTATTTACTTGGAGTGGAAGATGATTTGTGGATGAAACAACAAGGAAAATATTAGATAAAAAATGACAAGGAAAAGTTGAGGGATATTTACCTGTGATTCGTCGAAAGTGGAGCCACGATGTGCGGCTTCCGTCGTCGCCTCGAGGAGATGGTGGTTGCACCGATGCTTGAGCGAGTCCAATTGGAATCTCGCGACGCGGCAATTGTGAAGCCGCGGATCTCGTATGAAAGGTTGTCATCGCTCAACTTGTCTCCTTCAGCTGTCACCTGTAGGTTGAAGGGGCTCGACCTCTCTTCTCTCGAATCGGCGGATGATGAGAAATCGTGGAGGAGAGGATAATATAAAGAGGGGGAGGGAGTTGGAAAATAGGTGGAGAAAGTGGGGAAGATGAGAAGTTATTTACTTGGAGTGGAAGACAAGTAAGGGAGAAGAGGTAAAAGGGGATAAAATAAATATAATAATATAATAATATAATAGGTTACTAAAAATAATTAAAATATCAATAGTAAAATAATAAATAATAAATCCGAAAATAATAAGATAAATCCGAAATTAATAAAATAATAAAAAAATTGGGGAGACACATGGCGGCTCGAGGAGCTGCCACATGTCGCTCCCAGAAAATTCAAAAATTAAATGTAAAGAAAATAAAAAAGAAATAACAAAAGGGATTAAATCAAAAAGTGGTCAACACAAAAGTTGCTCATCTCGACGAGATATACAACTTTCGTGAAGGGCTGAAAATCAAATGAGATCATCTGTATAAAATGTATTTTTGGGTGGTACCTTATAGATATAAAATACCGCATTTTATCTTTTATAACTTTTTTGTCATCTTTAAAAGAGAGAAAAATCAAAATAAAGTTAGAAAAAATATAAAAAGAATATTTACAACTTAATCTAATTTTTTTGGATTTTTATAATTAATAAAATGATATGGTAAAATACAAGGGCAAAACGGTCAATATGTACAATATAAAAGGGGCCCAAAACCCAAGTTTTGCATATGAGCTCCGATTTTAATGAAATTGGTCTTGTTTTGAAGGTCTTGGAATGTATATTACTTTAAAAGTGAGTAAACCTAATTCGGAGATAGTATGAGAGAGATATGCAATAAGGTTTACAGCTTCAAACTTGGATTGGGGTTTTATTGGTCAATTTTACAAGTAAGTATTTTTTAGATATTTTTCTTTAATTAATGTTAGTAATATATAACTATAGAGTTGGTTTTATTAAATTTGGAGTTAATATAAAATATATACAAATAAGGTATTTTATCTAATATACAGGTGAATATTTACAAGTTAATTTGGTTTCTTATTTATTGCAAATATGAGTGCTAAAATGCAGATATTATGCTTACATGCATGAATGCTAATTATGAAATATAAGTGTAAATATGCATCTAATTACTCAGGAACAAAGCTCTATTTTCTACTTTAAGAGTGATGAATCACAGATTCATCAGGTTGCGATCGAGTCTCTAAATGAAGAGACCTCCTGTCTCAACTCCGATCTGACGGAGGAGACGCTTGCGAGCGCGGGGATGAACCGTGTGCTTCTCGCAATCCATGTTGATGATCCAAGCGGTGGATCTCCTGATCTCGGCATACGAGATCCGACGTCTTCTTCACGAGCGAGGCGCACCGAAGGAGACGGAGATCCACGAGCAAATAATCGAGCAGCATAACGATGACGCTGCGGCGATGAAGAACCTCTCTAGGGCATCCATGGTGGATGGCCATGAGAGGGAGAGAGAGGGTTGTCGTGTAGAGAGAAAGAGAGAGAGAGAGAGAGAGAGAGAGTTTGCTCCAATATTGCATAGCCTCAGAGAGCAAGGTATGCCTCTCTATTTATAGGGTTTTGGGATCCATGGATCTCAATCCATGGGACATACGAAATCAATGGATGAGATTGATTTATGTCCAATCCAATGGTCAAGATTGCTGTTGGTAAAAACCAACAAATAATAATATAATTTAAATCAATTATATTTAACATCTCAAATATATTTCTATCCTAAATTAGATCAAGCAATTATGGAGAGATTTGCATGGAGATCTCCACATTAGGAGTGGTGGGGATGACTATCAATTTCCTTGTGGAATTGGTGGCCGTCCACCATCTCTCCATGGTGGAGGCAAATCCATGTAATCTCATAAGATTACATATCTCCATGAATTTCTCCCATAATTTCCAACAACTTTTGTTGTAAAATATTCTACAACAATAATTCATAATTATTTTGTGAATATTGCAATCTTGCCATTGGAAATTTGTGAATCATATTCACAACCCAAAATAAAATGTAAACTACATTTTCAATTTAATGTCCAATGTGAATCCAATTCACATCAACATTTAATTAACAAATGTAAATTACAAATTGCTCTCTCTTATATATTATAAATGACATTTATAATATATATGATTAATATGGATAGGGCTATCCACATTATTCATATCCATGATAATTAAATCACATTTAATCATCTTGGATCTCTATTCTCGTATGCCCAAATAATATGAATCACATTCACATTATTCACATCTCTGATAATTAAATCACATTCAATTATCTTAGATAACTCTCTTTATAATACGAATCATATTCATATTACTCATGATAATTAAATCACATTTAATTATCCATTTTCCCAATGTTCGGACACATAATATCAACGATCAAATTATCATGAATCCTTTCAAGGATAATGCGCTTTCTCTGCGAATACTTGGAGATAAGGACAGGGCGATTGTATTGTTCCACGTATAGTGACTTGGATATTGAGATCGTATCTCAAATCCAGATCGCGGACCTCCCATAGATGCTTGATTAAATCAAGACCGCAAATCTAATCTTCTCATTGCATATAAATTACATTCAGATCAATGTCCAACATTTGGACCAAGATCAGTTTACTTCTCTACTGAGAGGAGTCACTAAAATCCAGACCCATTTCATCACTCCCTAGGAATGGAAGCGTCATGGTTATACAAACGTTTATGATCACATCACCCTCAAGTATTCCCAATACCTGTACATCCTGCATACTGGAAGACTCAGAATAAACCTGAAATATTGGATCAACTTTATACTTTCTACTTCATGGTTTTATCAGTAAGTTTCTCATTCGATCATTGGGAATTGGTATCGATCATATACTTTCCAAAAAAAAGCATATATCATACCTAGGTCTTGATCATATACTTTTCAAAAGTAATATCAAACCAACAAATTCAGTCAAGCTTCCAAAGCGAGACGACCGTGCGCACAGAATTTGATTCTTCCCAATATATCATGAGTGAGATCATGCCATCCGGTTTAATGAATGAACCTGTATGATCCCTTTGAGAGATCGTATTACTCATATGCCCTTATATGCACAACAGCGTGCTGGTGTATAGACCTTGGTTAGGTCGTCAACCTATTGGTCTGCCAAATGTACATACTCAAACATATAGCAACACAGCTGTCTCCGGTCATAGGATGCATGCATGTATCATGATAGCATACGATATAGGACTTTGGTTATCTCGATCTCGTTAAGTCAACTCTTTGACCTAACTAATCTGACACCTCCGAATCTCTATTCCTATGCAGAGGACCTGCATCAAGAGGTCGGTCAGATATCAACCTAAATGAGAAAGGATTGCCATCTCCTTCTCAGACTGGAGATCATCTCTTAACAATCATTTGACGGTGCTTGATGAGTCCTCAATCTAACCCTTTAGATATTCATCCAAGCACCAACCTCTATGATTCAATAGTTGAATCAATAGCTGTATGATTATTAAGATGGCCATGGTACATAACTCTAATTGTACTAAGGGACCTATTATGCAAACTATTTATTCTCCATTTCAGATCAGGGAATGATATTTGCAATAACATTTACTACATAATGGCTCGCCGTGGGCTCGCATGTCCAACACCCTATACTTGGGCTCCGGTCAGCCTAAGTATAGGACATGAGTGAGTATGAGAACCAATGTGATCCAGAGGATGTACAAAGAACAGACTCAGGTGGCTCATCCCCCTATACTTAGGAACTGGTCATCCTAAGTATAGTCATAGATGGAGATAGATGAAGCTGGAATGAGTTATTAGATCGTGGGAGAGAGAGAACAGAATGTCCAGGAATGATGGGTATATACAGTGGTGTAGGTTTGAATCTTTCAAGATGATGTTGATGGCTAGAGCTCACTGTTGCAAGGTCTCATGCGCGGCTTGATGTGTATATGTTGAATCTGTCTCGCGCATGAATACAACCTCCTCAACATGGACTAACTGCTCATTGGTTTCGACGAAGTATTTCAACAGTTGTCCATTTACTAGAAATGTCAGTGTGTCATCTGCGAGATCTGAGATCTCGACACATCCACTATCGTGCACCGCACGGACAACGAATGGGCCCGTCCATTTGGACTTCAACTTGCCTTGGAATATCTTCGGCCTTGCATTAAACAACCACACTTTCTGTCCAGGAACAAATGTCTTTCGTTTGATATATCTATCGTGCCAATTCTTAACCTTGTCCTTGTACACCAAACTTTTGTCGTATGCGCTTCCACAAGCTCATTCAGTTCCTTCTCTCTCTGCTTCTGCCCAAGGTGTGTGTTCCAATTGACCTTCTTGATTGCCCATTATGATTTATGAACTAACTCTGTGTGCAAATGGCACGGTTTTCCGAATACCATTCGGAATGGGGAGGTTTCTAACGATGTCTTATAAGTTGTCCTATAAGCCCATAGGACTTGATCCAGGATTTGGGACCAGTCCTTCCTGTCTTGGCGGACAAGCTTCTGCAATATAGTTTTCACCTCCCTGTTTGACACCTCAGTCATACCATTAGTCTGTGGGTGGTAAGGGCTAGCGACACGGTGTTCCATGTCGTAGTCCTTCAGAAGTTTCTTCACATCTTTATTTACAAAGTGGCTACCCCCATTAGATATCAACATCTTAGGGATCCCGAACCTAGAGATGATATGATCTTTGATGAATTTACATACAGTCCTGTTGTCTGCGGCGCGGGTTGGGATAGCCTCCACCCACCTAGATAGGTAGTCTACTGCAAGAAGGATGTACTCAAATCTGTGGCTCACAGAGAATGGGCCCATGAAGTCGATGCCCCAAGCGTCAAAGACATCACAAATGATGACAGGCTGCATCGGCATCTCATCCTTGGAACCAATGGTTCCTCCCATTCTCTGGCATACTAGGCACGACTTCGCAATGGCGATGGCATCGCGAAACAGAGTCGGCCAGTAAAAGCCACATTGAAGTACCTTCCATGCGGTCGTCTTCTCGGAGTGGTGTCCTCCTTCCTCCAAGTTGCGGCATAAAGAAAGGACACTCTGGTATTCTTCCTGAGGAATACACCGTCTACAGACACAATCCGGTCCTTCAAAGAAAAGGATTGGATCCTCCCAATGGTGGTGTCTAGCATCTGACTTCAGTAGACCAATGTGGCTCTTGGGCCAATCCTCGGAAACCTTCTTGGAGACAAGATAGTTCACGATATTGGCATACCATGGGAGTGAGTCGACTACAAAAATCGACTCATTAGGGAAGGAGTCTCGAATTGGTGAATCCTCAAAAGTATTAAGATCTTCGAGATGGGAGAGATGATCAACTACTATGTTCTTTCCAGGTTTATCACGAATATCCAAATCAAACTCCTAGATAAGCAAAATCCACCTAAGAAGAGGCGCCTTTGCATCCTTCTTTTCCATTAAGTATCGTAGTGTTTTGTGGTCGGTGAATACAATTACCTTGGATCCAATTAAATGAGATCTGAACTTGTCCAAAGCAAACACTACTGTAAGAATCTCCTTTTCCGTAACTAACGATGAGCGGTATCAAGCACTTTGCTTGCGTAGTGGATTGCAAACGGGACGCCATCCCTCCTCTGTCCTAACATAGCCCCACAGCAAAATCTGATACATCTGTCATAATCTCAAAAGGTAGAGACCAATCTGGGGCCTGTAGGATCGGGGCGTCCATGATCATTCCTTGCAGTATCTTAAAGGCCTCAAGACATTTGTGATCAACAATAAACTCCATGTCCTTGCCTAAAAGCTCAGATAGCGATCGGGAAATCTTACGAAATCTTTAATAAATCTCCGATAGAATCCGACATGCCCGAGGAAAGACCGCAAGTGTTTGACGTTGGTTGGTGGATGGAGTCGTCTGATCACATCCACCTTGGCAGGGTCAACTTCTATTCCTCTCTTGGAGATGACATGCTCCAACACAATGCCCTATGTCACCATGAAGTGACTTTTCTCCCATGAGAGAACCAGATTAACCTCACAACAACTTTTGAGGACTCGGTCCAGATTCCCAAGATAGGAATCGAAGGAATCGCCATAGACCGAGAAGTCATCCATGAAGACTTCCAGGAATTCGCCGACCATTTCGTAGAATACAGCAATCATGCACTTTTGAAAAGCACCTGGAGCATTGCATAACCCAAAGGGCATGCGCCTGAAAGTATAGGTACCGAAGGGGCATGTAAATGTGGTTTTTTCCTGGTCCTCTGGAACTATGGATACCTGATTGTAGCCTGAGAACCCATCCAAGAAGCAGAAGAATTCTTTCCCCGCTAATATCTCTAGGATCTGATCAATGAACGGTAGGGGGAAATGATCCTTCTTCATCGCAGCATTCAGGTGTCTGTAATCCACACAAACGCACCACGACGTGGGCATTCGCATCACGATCTCCTCTCCGTCCTCGTTGGTGGTCGTCTGAATTCCAGACTTTTTTGGGACAAGATGGATAGGGGCCACCCATTTAGATTTGGAGATGGGATAAATGAAACTCGTGTTGCACCATTTCTCTATCTCCTTCTTCACTACCTCTCGTAAATTTTGATTCAAGCGAGGTTGGAATTCACGAAAGGGTTTAGCTTCATTCTCCAAGTAGATATGGTGCGAAAACCGAGCGGGATTTATCCCGTGGAGATCGGAAATGCTCCAGCCTATCGCCTTGTGGTTTTTCTCCAGGATCTCTAGCAAGCAAGATTCCTGCTCCTTGGTCAATTGCGAACTGATAATGACCGGATATTTCTTCTCCCAACCCGCAAGGAAGGCATATTTTAGTGTTGTGGGTAAAGGTTTGAGCTCAGGTAATGCGTGATTGTCTAGGAAGTCTGGCTCAATTGAATCTGGTTCAGTGTTGAAAATGGTTGGATTTGTCTTTGAAATTGCTGTTACCAAGTCATTCGGCTTTGGAGTCGGATCGTCAAAGGTTTCCATGCAATCAGCAAAAGACACGTCCGACTCGTCATCCTCATCTTCTGATTGTCCTAAAGAGGTAAGGACTGACATGCGCAGTTGGGCCTCTAAGTCATCGAAGATGTAGGGGGATGCAGACTTTGAGCTGAACTCATTTCTAAGGACCTCGCAAACTGACTCATGCACTAGATCTTCTCCGGAGGGGAGGGACTCATTGATGTTGGATGGGTTCTGTCTCCATGGCCCAACTTTGTCTACATGGTCGTAGTCTGCTTCAGATGAAGAGTACTCAGTACTGGATCTGGAATCCGGTCTCTGCCATCTGGTTTGCTTCATCTCAAGTTCCTCATCTCCCCCTGGAGTTTGGAACTAGATTTTCTCGATCTTGTAATCGAACAAGGCCCCTGCTGTTCTGAGGAATAGCCAACCTAGGATGATCTGGGAATCTCTCCAATTACGAGGGGTTTCCATATCTAGGACAATAAAGTCCACCATGTATTCTTGACCCTCGACTTTGATGACAACATTCCTCAGTTCTCCTTGGGACCTCTTGGTTAATTTGTCAGCGAACCGAAGGAGGGCTCTAGATTTCCTAAGAGGCCCGAGATTAAGCCGCTCATAGAGGGTTGTAGGTATTAAGTTGATTGAGGATTCGTTGTCTAGGAGAGTGCATGCAAATGCAATGTCATCTACATGACTCACTACAAAATGTGCACCCATGTCTCTTCGTTTCCTTGTAAATGAGTTCTTTATTGCGCAAGTCGTGGCTACTGACAGAACGTGTTTCTCAACACGGCCTTTGGTCTTCCTACTAACCCTAGTAGGCGTGCATCTCACCTTAAGGTATTTCTGAAACCCATGTGTCATTTCCACATACTTGTCAAAGGGGACTGTGACCTTGATATGTTTATTACAAAACTCTGCCATCTCAGGGTCATATTTTCGGATTTTTTTAGTTTTCTTCTTTCCCCCCTTGAGAGCTCGGGGGAAAGGGATTATTGACTCCAACTCAGATTTTGAAACTGAAATATTTTCATTCAAAGCGGGAACTGAGTTCTGTACAGGACTCGGGCTCTGAAACTGACTCTGACTCAGACTATGACTAAAAGGAACATGCTGATGTGAAACCGATGATGCATCCTCCGCGACTATTGGACGGTCCTCCTCAGATGGAGGTACGGGCTCTTCATAGGTTTCAGTGGACTCCCTACTTGTGCGGTTACCTTGCTTCTTTGAGGACTCACAAGTCCTCTTCTTCTGTCAGCGATAGTGGTGATGGTGTTGTTGCTCCTCAGCCTCCAAGTTCTCCTCAAGTAGAGACTTGGTAGCTTCCTCCTCTGGTTCTTGTGCCTGATCACGTACGATCACGGTCCTTCCGCTCCTGAGGGACATATGATTTACATTATCATATGAAAGGATCTCATGTTCAGTTAATGAATTATCTGAATAATATACCAGATCTCGTGGTCGGTTCTGGCCTGGGTTTAGGCTGTTCGGGTTGGCCTAAACCTGAGCGGGAATTGGGTCTTTGGCACCCATCTGTTGGTCCTGGTTATGAGAAACATGATTCAGATCGATTCTCATATCCAGATAGTAATTTTGGATCTGTCGGACCCTATCAGTCAGGGTATGTATCGCCAAGGTGAGGGACTCCAATTCGATGGGTTGGGCGGGTTGATACTATCCTGAAGATGAGATCCTATACTGGCCCTGCTGGCCATGCCGATACTGTTGTTGCTGATGTGATGGTGACGGGCCCTACTGGATTGTGCGTTGCATCTGTTGGTGCTGCTGAGGCTGGTACCCTCGTTCGGGCCTCGACTGAACAAAGCGCGGTGCGAGGACAGAGCTGTTTTCCTGGAAAGCTAGGGAAGGTTGGTGTGGCTGACTGTTCCCTATCTCTGATTGTCTGCCGACGGGGTCATGGCTGTACCACATCCCGTTGATCTTGAACACCTGCGGAGGCTCCTCGTATCCTGTCTCCACTTGTGGGGGTGCATGCTGGTCCTGCTGAGTGTAAGTCTGCTCCTCTACCCAGCTACTCTGAAGCCCTGATGCCTGTTCCTTTACAAGATGGACTCGATGTACAGGTACAAGTGGTGCAGAAGGGGCATGTAGCTTTATCTTAGCTAACTTCTCAGTAAGTTCCTCCATTTGCTTCGGCAATTTCGAGAGAGACTCAAGGTCAGTGACCCTCTTGTGAATCTGCTCGACCATGGTTAATTTATCTACTATTATTCCCATGCTAGGGATAAGGTCGTCCGTCATATTCGTTACAGTCCTTTGGGTTGCCTCGTTGGTGAGGCTCGAAGGAGACAACTGATAGGCCCGGGTGGCCTGAGATCTTCCTATTTCCGCCATCTCCTCTAGGATCTTCCATACAACATTTTCATTCTCGTTCAGATAGCTTCTTCCATAGGTGGCACTCACTAACCCCTGCGTCTCTGGGGTCAGACCATAAAACAATGTTTGGACTAAGATTGCCTTGGAAATGCCATGGCATGGGCATTTCTGAATGAGGTCATTAAACCTATCCCAAGCTTCATGGAATGGTTCGCTG
Organism: Ottelia alismoides; assembly: GCA_037367405.1. NCBI lineage: Eukaryota > Viridiplantae > Streptophyta > Magnoliopsida > Alismatales > Hydrocharitaceae > Ottelia > Ottelia alismoides. The sequence goes on along the minus strand of JAZKJV010007549.1, from coordinate 192,615 downwards.
GGTCCCTGGGAAAACTTGCGATCTTTGTTCTCATTTGATTAGTCTTACTAAGTGGGTAGAACTTTTTCAGGAAAAGATCCTTGAACTGCATCCAGGTTGTACACATCACCCCTAGTCTTTTCAGCCAATGTGCTGCCTTATCTCCTAAGGGAAATGGGGTGGCCTTCAGCCGAATGTAATCTTGCACAACCCTAGGGTGGCTAAGGTTGTTGCAAACCAGCTCGAAGTCTCTAAGGAAGGAATATGGTTCTTCATTTGCATTTCCATTAACCTTCGGGAGAAGGCTAAGAAAGTGAGGTTTGAGCTCGAACGCTTCAGGGGGAACCGTCGGTGCCAACCAACTCTGCATCTCGTTTTCTGTTGGGTTGTAAGCATCAACCATTGGTCGGTCGATCCCTCCTACTGCAATGATCTCTCCCATCCTTGTTGTGAGATCTGCATTTTGTTGTTCGGTTGTGGCTAGGTGACGAGTCGCCAAATACGATAAATAATTTGTATTCGTTGTAATACGTGTACTTAGCGATTCAGTCAGAACCGAGAGAAAATCTCTGTGAAGAGTGTCTCGGCTTAATTTATATCCCAGGCAAGTCCGGGGTCGAACTCAGGGAGGCAAAGGAACAACTTCGGTTTTAATTCAAAAAACTTAGATCTTGATTTCCACGCGGTTTTTTTTAGATTTTTTTAATGCAAAAACAAAGGTGAAAGGCAAATGCAAGTGAATTACGACACTAAGAAAGCATACAACAAGGCCAAATTAATTTTAATATCAAATTAATCCAATTCAGCCAAATTATATTTTTTATAAAGTGCTAATCCAGTGGGGAGCACAAAACATATTTTTTGGAATTTTAGGGGTTAAAATGCAATAAGGAAAATACGCACTTTTTATGGGTTTTTTCGCAATTTCTCACACAAACAGTAAGCAAAAATCATGAAAATTTTACTGGAATTAAAACATGATTAAAAGAAGCTACAATAATGTTTTTGGAATTTTTTGACAAAATATGATTTTTTATGGATTTTTTAGTTAAATCAGAGTGACAGTGAGTAAATAATTCCTAATTAATCCACGATGTCAAATGAATCAGAGAGCAAATTATCTCATATAGGTGTTTTCATATGGAATCCAGGAGACTTGAAATTTTGCGAAAAAGATGTCTGTGGAATTAATTAAAAATCAAGTACTAAAACCACTCTACAATTTATTTCAGGCACAAGATAACTCCACTTTGGATGAAATTTGGACAGTAAGTTCATCACATATCAAGGCATCACATATAATTTTTGTGGAATTTTTAGAACCCGTTTGTGAGATATAAATTTAAGATCTCAATGTGGGTAAAATATGACGATTTTCAATCAACCTATTTTAATTAATTATCCATGACTCACAAAAATACAAATAAATAGTCAAAATGTAGAAAATTAGTTGCTCAAGATGAAAGCATTTTTCATTGAATAAAAAGACCTAAAATTGATGTCCAAATTAAAGTGCAAACATAGGGGTGTCAGTGCAAATTCAGAAAATGAGAATACAACTTGAACTTATGCACAGGAACTAAATCGAAATTACAAAAACTAGAGAAATAAAAAATGCAATTTGTACAAATAAAAAAATTAAAAGCAAAAGAGGACCTTCTTCTTCCTGGGGAAGGGAGAAGAACCCAAAATCGACGATGGTGGTGGCGGCCCGACGGAGGCGTGGCGCGCGCGCGGCCGTGCGACGCCACTTGGCTGGAGGCTTGCGGCGGTGAGGGGCCGCTGGAGGCGGAGCTGGGAGTTGCGGTGGCGGAGATTGGGCTTTAGAGCTGGAGATGGAGCTTTGGGGCTTGGAGGCGTCGGGGATGGCGGACGCGCGCGGGTGGCCGCGCGGGTACGCGCGGGTGGAGAGATGACGGCGGCCGACGGTGGCGCAGCTGGGGAGGAGAGGCGGAGGGCGGCGGCGGTGGGTGACTCCCCCCACCGCTGTTGTCGTGTGCTTCTCTTTTTTTATTTTTTTTTAATTAATTTTTTTTACTGCTGTAAATTGTGAATTTTTTTGTTGTTTTAGATTTTTTAATTTTTTTAATTTTGTTAAAACATGGAACTACATGAGGGAACAAAAATGGATAGGTGGTAGTGATGAACTAAACTAGAGAAAAAAATGATGATGTTATAATGGTGGTGATGGAAGTGAGGGTATATGGTGTGCTAAAAAATTGCAAAAAAATAAAAATGAACCAACAAATTACCTACGGGTGAAGACGGTCGCCTATGGAGTGCTCTCGTGAGCACGGTCTTCGCTCGAATCGTCGGCGTGCGATGAGCTCGAGCAGCGCGCGGTTGCGGCTGCGATGTTGGCCAAAAAGCCAACGGATCACACCGGAGAGAGGGTCGTTGTCGCTCGACCGCGGTTGCGTCACTGTCACCGATTCAACTCAGGGAACTAGGATCTCCTCACATAAAGATGGATCAAAGGCAAATTGAGGAGGATGGGATGTATATATAGATGAGGAAATGAGAGGTTATTAAAGTGGTGGAGTTGAATGGGAAGTTGGATTATTAATGGAGTTGAATGGGAAGTTGGAAAAATGATGGAATAATGGAGTTGAATTGGTGGTTATTGTAGAGAATGGAAATTAAATAAATAAATGAAATAAAGTTGGCTACTTTAATTACAATATAATAAAAAAGAAGAAAATAAATAGTGGAGAATTTACAAGGGAAGACAAACAACATGTACACTTTTTTTTACTTTTCTAATATGTATTTTTTGTCTTTTTAATAAGAGATATTTACAACGGAAAAATATAATAAAAAATCTACTATTAAAATACAACACAATCATGATATTTTTGTATTTTTAGTAATTATAAAAGATAAAATAAAAAAATGAAGAAGGAATGAATATATACATAATATACAATGTACATCTAGGTCCCAAAACCCAACTTTTGCAAATGAGCTCCGATCTTAACGAAACCACTTCCGTTGGATAGATAATTTTCTAACTTGAACTTTAAGGTGAGTTTGGTGAATTTGGAGTTTATACGGAGCGGGAATTTGGCTTGGAAGTTGGTCTTTACGGCTTTTTCCCATTGGGATCTAGGAGCATTTATTTGAGATATAATTTGTTTTGTATTTTTATATACATTGATGTGAACATGTTGGAGAAAGAATTAGCCAAAAAAGGAGTTGAAATGAAATTATTAAAAATACATGAAGTTTTGGGCTATTTACATGTGAAAAACTCCTTTGATTTTACGGCTTTTTATTGTTAATTTATTTTGTACAATCTAATATACAATAATTAGTGAGTTTTATTTACAAGAGTCATCTTGTTAATTTATTGATTTTATGGACATTTTTCTGGGATTTTACTAGGGGATTTTGCTAAGATCAATAAATTGAGATGATGAATCGTGGATTCATCACCCCCCCTATACTTAAACTTTGCTAGTCCTCAAGAAAATAAAGATTAAATAAGTTGGGTTGACCCTTGACTGTGCATGTGAATACAAGACTTGATCCGTTCAAGAACTCTTAGTTTTAGAGATCCTAAAATTCTAAGCTGAACCAAGCTCTAGTCAAAAGGTATCTAATTTCCCTAATCATCAGACTCTCTTTGTATATACATATATAGTAGGGATATGACTTTAAGTGTTGACCGCAATTACAAGAGTAGAGTCACAACGTCACCCAAGGTTCCAGTCCAAGAGACTCTCCTAAGGACCCGATCCTCAACACTAGGGAATAAATCATTTCTTGCATCCAATCCACCGTCTCTTTAGTTGTCAGACTTAAAAGTGTAGATGGAAGGCCAGTTGATGGAGGGCATAGGATTGTGTCATTTCTTCTCTCCCTCTCATTGGAACAAGGATCCTCTCAAGTGCCTTTTTACTCGACGCATTTTTTTGGTGTTGATCAGTGCGTCCGTCAAGAGAAGTTGGAGCCGTCTGCACTTGTTTTCCTGGGAGTACACCGGGGTGTGTCTTTTTTGAGTACCTATCGTACCTTCTACACCCAGACTTGTAGCATTTACGATGCAGAGCCCTTTTTTGGTGCAAGCCCGACTCCTGAACCTAATAGAGGGGGTCCAAGTGGACACTTTGAAATGGTTGGGAGCGCTCGCCTTTGGTGGAAGCTCTTTTGATAATTGACTTTGTATGGAATTAGAGCTTTTCTTTGACATTTCATTGCTTTGTAGTATTTTTGGCTAGCTCCACTGCTTTTACCAAGAGTTGGCGCACACTGATCAACAATTTTTTATTTTATCACACCCTGGCACATAGGTAAATATCAAGAGATAGTACAAGAACCATGTTCTCATACTCGCTAGAGATGCTGACACTCAGGTTTCATGAAGCCTTCATTGATTTTATCCCATCCTCGAGCATCATTAAATCAAGTCCAAACTCAAATCCCCCATCCCAATTCCTCAAGTGAAATTTCAACTCATCTCATCATAACTGCAGTCGTGTATGTGAGGTGCTGATCATATTCTTAAGGTAGAGACTAAGCATGCAATATAGCACACAAATCTTTCAAACTAGGGAAATGTGAATAATTAAGTCCAAGACCCTAATGACTAAGGCTGGTTAACTCAAAATCTCAAGAGCTCATAAACCAAGTGTTCTTGAACATCACTAGTCTTGTGTGAAAGTGAATGTGTCAGGGGTTAAACCAACTTATTAGTTAGTCTTTTTTTACTGTTTTTTTATGATTTTTTTAAGTTTTACAAAAAGTTTTTTTTACAAACAAAGGCAAAGAAGTTTTTTTTAAAAAAAAAAGTTTTGTTTTTTTTCAAGAGTTTTTTTTTTGAAAGATAGGTAGATAAGAAAGGATTTTTTTGAAAAGTTTTTTTTTGAAAAGGTTTTTTTTCTTTATCTCTTTTTTTGAAAAATATAGATAAATAAGAAAGGACGCATTTTTTTGAAAATTTTTTAGAGCAAATAAGAAAAGAGAACAAAAAACATTTTTTTTGAAAAGTTTTTTTTAAGAGAGATATATTTTTTTTTGAAAAATTTTTTTTAGTTTTTTACCCACCCCATAATTATTGTATAATATATACAAAAATACGTGAAAGTGCGAGCTATGGGTAAAGTATATATGTAATATATACACGCCCCCCTATACTTAGCATGTGCTATGTCCTCATGGCACAAGAAGCGAGAAAAAGACATAGCTCGTGCTAAGCGTAGGATGGCTAAAATAATAAACAGTATAGAAGTCAATCCGCCCCCCCTATACTTAGGCTCTGGACAGCCTAAGTGTAGAAGAAGAGAAAAAATGGGGCAGACGAGGTCAAGAAGAGAAATGGATGAGTATACATATGGAGGGCATCGGCTCCCCCTATACTTAGGCTCTTGGTAAGCCTAAGTATAGGACAAGAGTAAGTGTAAGAACCGATGTGATCTAGAGAATATACAAAGAAGGGCGAATGTACAAGAGGAATGAATCTCGTTCCTGTAGGAACGTAGCTCGTCGAGTATCTGCTGCTGTATATCCACGGGACTAGACGAAGAAGGAAGTGGATAAGACTGGGAAGAAGAACGGGAAGACTGGCCCTGCTGGCCAGAGTACTGCCTCTGCTACTGCTGCTGGGGTTGCGGACCCTGCTGACCCGCCTGGTAATGGCCCTGTCGGCCATGTTGCTGGTATTGCTGCCTCTGCTGCTGGGGTGGCTAGAATCCAGGGCTCTGCTGTGAAGGAGGTGGTGTGGAGGTGAATGCGGTGTTGTGAAAGGTTGGGGGACGCTGGTAGGTCTGTCGGTCTCCCGTACTTCCCTGCCTGGCAGGGTCCTGAGTATACCATACTCCATTCACCTCCCAAACCAGTGGAGGCTCCTCCTGGACTGTCTCTGCTAACGGAGGTGGCTGCTGGAAAGAGTGGGTGTAGGATTGGTCCTGCTCCCACGGCTGGGGTTGCCCTGACACCAACTGCTCCTGAACATGGTGAACTCGGTATACGGGAGCAGAGGGTGCAGTCACGGCAGGTATCTTTATCTTAGATACCCTATCAGTCAACTCCTCCATTTGTTTTGGAATCTTGGAGACACTCCGGTCTAATTCATCAATTCTCCTGTCAATCCTCTCGACTACAGTAAGCTTGTCATCAAGGAGTCCCATGCTAGGGATCACATCCTGAGAGAGATCAACTACAGCTGATTTTCCCCCTCCGAGTGAGAGTAAACTGGGGGATGGTGTATAGGCCCTGCTGGCCATCTGTGAGCGGCTAGTTTCAGCCATCTGCTCGAATACCCTCCAAACGGTATCCGTTCCTCGAGATGTATAGCTGCCTCCACAGGCAGCGCTCACTAAACCCTGCATCTCAGGGTTGAGACCAGTGAAAAATGATTGGACCAAGATGTTACCATTTAGTCCATGACAGGGACACTTCTGCAGGATGTCCTTGAATCTTTCCCAAGCATCACAAAAAGCTTCATGGGGTAATTGGGAAAAACTCGTAATGCGCGTCCTCATCATGTTAGTTCTACTCAAAGGGTAGAATTTCTTCAAAAACAGGTCCTTGAACTGGGCATATGTGGTGACAGCGATCCCAAGATTCTTTACCCAGTAATCAGCTTTGCCACCCAAGGCAAATGGAAGGGCTTTGAGCCTAATATAATCCTGGCTAACATTTTGATGTTTGAGGTTAGCACAGATGAGCTCAAAGTCCCTTAGGAATGCATATGATTCCTCAGAAGCATTCCCATCAAAGTGTGGCAACAGGTTCAGAAAATGCGGCTTCAATTCAAAATCAACCTCAGGCTCGGCCGGACTCAAGTAGTTCCGAATTTGATATTGTCCGAGGTTATACGCCGCATCCATTGGTGGTTGGACCCCAACATTCAACTGTCCTAACTGAGCTCTGAGAAGTGCTTGTTGCTGCTCAGATGCAGCTAATCTGGCAAGTATCATTTTCATTGGGTCTTCATTGTTCTCTTCTTCCTCTTCTTTCTTCTTTGGAGGCATTTTTCTTGTGTCTTCTTTAGGTCCTGAATCAGCAAGGTGTGCTTGATTAGAAGAGGATTTATGAATCAAGGTATTCTCATCGAGGCAAAGGTCTTCCTCGGTGAGGTGGGAAGAGAGAAAGGGAATGGTTTGAGAGTAACCATCCTGAGAGTGAGTAATCCTGGGCTCAAGAGGGTCATGAGTCCAGGTTGGTCCACGTTGCACATGGACCTGTGAAGACATACTTCTTGGAGGGTTCAACGGGAGATTCGCAAAGTCCGAATAATTATCCACCCAATCAGTCATCTTCGATGTCAAAAGAACCGATTTAGAATATGATATTTCAATGAGGTGCTAGTTCTACGGTGCACGTAAATGTGCGAAGTAAACTCACGCAATACAAACGCAATCCAAACCCTCGGTTTCACCAACTCAACACATGATGACCGTAAGAGTTCGGCCGAATTATCTTGTCAATTTTAGTTGGTGAGAATACAATCTTGGAAATATTAACAAGCTGTTAGGTGCCCGTATTTTCCTACAGACTGACCCGGTTCAAAGAACCAGTAGTAAGTAAGAAATCCAGACTTGGCTCTATCCTAGGGTCGTCTCTCTCTCACTTGCAAGTAAAACAAACAATGAGGGCTTTACGTCTACCGTTCAGTCCCTATTTCCTTTTGACCTGAAGTTGTAAAACAAGAGGGGAATCGGAAATCAGAATGCAAACGAGAAACTATGATGCATGCTCAGAAGAAGTTATACTTACAGTGAATCCCAACACTCTCCATGCATTATGCAAAACTGAATTTATAAATATTACACTAAATGCATGCAGATCGAGAAAACCGCACCTAAACAATATACTATTAGCGGAGAAGAATTGATTTAATTTTGAGCTAAGTAGTACGTGTTTATGTGCTTCTCATTATGAATCTTATAAGATATGTGAATCTTCTAAGATATGTGTGGCCTAAATTACGATGGGCACAAACAAATTTGATTCTAAACTACCATGTGCCTAATCCTTAATTTCGCCACTCAAATCGAGCCCCACCCTCACCGGAGAGTGAAACATGTCTCGACACACCACAAATAATGTCCAAGTCTTTTTTTACACACGCGAGCTCTCAAACAAGAGCCGCTATAAAGGAGCAAGCTACCTAAATAATTACAAGAATTTACAAAAAATTTTCTCGAAATAAATAATTTCTCCTCGCACTTCAGCAGTTGGCGTGCGTCGCGTCCGTCGACCTCCGATGCACTCTAAGTCCACCGGGCCCTCGCAAGAAAAATGAGATTTATATTAGAGAGATAAACAACAAAATATATACAAAAATATTGAAGAGAAATAACGGAGAAGAAAAAATGGATTAATTACAAGTGGTTCGGGGATCAGACTACCCGAGTAAATGAAAAACTAAATCCAAATTTTTAAATTAATCCCTAAGCCGTTTGCCTCCCCGGCAACGGCGCCATCTGACGAGTCGCCAAATATGATAAATAATTTGTATTCTTTGTAATACGTGTACTTAGCGATTCAGTCAGAACCGAGAGAAAATCTTCGTGAAGAGTGTCTCGGCTTAATTTATATCCCGGGCAAGTCCGGGGTCGAACTCAGGGAGGTAAAGGAACAACTTCGGTTTTAATTCAAAAAACTTAGATCTTGATTTCCACGCGATTTTTTTTAGATTTTTTTAATGCAAAAACAAAGGTGAAAGGCAAATGCAAGTGAATTACGACACTAAGAAAGCATACGACAAGGCCAAATTAATTTTAATATCAAATTAATCCAATTCAGCCAAATTATATTTTTTTCTTTCTAAAGTCCTAATCTAGTGGGAAACACAAAACATATTTTTTTTGAATTTTAGGGGTTAAAATGCAATAAGGAAAAATACGCACTTTTATGGGTTTTTTCGCAATTTCTCACACAAACAGTAAGCAAAAATCATGAAAATTTTACTGGAATTAAAACATGATTAAAAGAAGCTACAGTAATTTTTTTGGAATTTTTTAACAAAATATGAATTTTTATGGATTTTTTAGTGAAATCAGAGCGACAGTGAGTAAATAATTCCTAATTAATCTACAATGTCAAATGAATCAGAGAGCAAATTATAGGCATTTTCATATGGAATCCAGAAGACTTGAAATTTTGCAAAAAAGATGTCTGTGGATTTAATTAAAAATCAAGTACTAAAATCACTCTACAATTTATTTCAGGCACATGATAACTCCACTTTGGATGAAATTTGGATAGTAAGTTCATCACATATCAAGGCATCATATATAATTTTTGTGGAATTTTTAGAGCAACCGTGTGTGAGATATAAATTTAAGATCTCAATGTGGGTAAAATATGACGATTTTCAATCAACCAATTTTAATTAATTATCCATGACTCACAAAAATACAAATAAATAGTCAAAATGTAGAAAATTAGTTGCTCAAGATGAAAGCATTTTTCATTGAATAAAAAGACCTAAAATTGATGTCCAAATTAAAGTGCAAACATAGGGGTGTCAGTGCAAATTCAGAAAATGAGAATACAACTTGAACTTATGCACAGGGACTAAATCGAAATTACAAAAACTAGAAAAATAAAAAATGCAATTTGTACAAATAAAAAAATTAAAAGCAAAAGAGGACCTTCTTATTCCTGGCGCAGGGAGAAGAACCCAAAATCGGTGATGGCGGTGGGGGCCCGACGGAGGCGTAGCGCGCGCGGCCGCGTGGCACCGCTTGGCTGGAGGCTTGCGGCGGTGAGGGGCCGCTGGAGGCGGAGCTGGGAGTCGTGGTGGCGGAGATTGGGCTTTAGAGCTGGAGATGGAGCTTTGGGGCTTGGAGGCGTCGGGGCTGGCGGACGCGCGCGGGTGGCCGCGCGGGTGGAGAGACGACGGCGGCCGGCGGTGGCGCAGATGGGGAGGAGAGGCGGAGGGCGGCGGCGGTGGGTGACTTCCCCCACCGCTGATGTCGTGTGCTTCTCTTTTTTTTATTTTTTTAATTAATTTTTTTTACTGCTGTAAATTGCGAATTTTTTTGTTGTTCTAGATTTTTTAATTTTTTTAATTTTGTTAAAACAGGGAACTACATGAGGGAACAAAAATGGATAGGTGGTAGTGATGAACTAAACTAGAGAAAAAATGATGATGTTATAATGGTGGTGATGGAAGTGAGGGTATATGGTGTGCTAAAAAAATTGCAAAAAAAAATGAACCAACAAATTACCTACGGGCGAAGACGGTCGCCTATGGAGTGCTCTCGTGAGCACGGTCTTCGCTCGAATCGCCTGCGTGCGATGAGCTCGAGCAGCGCGCGGTTGCGGCTGCGATGTTGGCCAAAAAGCCAACGGATCACACCGGAGAGAGGGTCGTCGTCGCTCGACCGCGGTTGCGTCGCTGTCACTGATTCAACTCAAGGAACTAGGCTCTCCTCACATAAAGATGGATCAAAGGCGAATTGAGGAGGGTGGGTGATGAATCTGCGTCATCACTCTAAAAGTTGAAAATAGTTCTGTGTTCCCGAGTAATTAGAGGCACATTTCTACTTATATCGCATAATTAGCATTCATGCATGCATTGATAACATATGTATTTTAGCATTCATATTTGCATTAAATAAGAAGCCAATTTCACTTATAAAAATTCACCTGTATATTAGATAAAATATCCTATTTGTATATATTTTATACTACCTCCAAATGCAATAAACAAACTCTATTGTGTATATATTACTAACACTAATTAAAGAAAAATATCTAAAAAATACTAACTTGTAGAATCAACCAATAAAACTCTAATCCAAGTTTGAAATCATGAACCTTAAAACCTCATACAGTGTCCGATTGAGGTCTACTCACTTTTAAAGTAATATACATTCAAAGACCTTCGAAACAAGACTAATTTCATTAAAATCGGAGCTCGTATGCAAAACTTGGGTTTTGGGCCCCTTTTGTACATTGTACATAATGACCGTTTTACCCATGTATTTTTTCTTTTTATTTTCTTCATTATTAAAAATCCAAAAAAAGTAGATTAAGTTGTAAATAATCTTTTCATATTTTCTCTATTTTTGATTTGATTTTTCTCTCTCTTAAAAATGACAAAAAAATTCAAAAGATAAAATGCGATATTTTATATCTATAAGGTACCACCCAAAAATACATTTTGTACAGATGATCTCCTTTGATTTTCGGCCCTTCACAAAAATTGTAGATCTCGTCGAGACGAGCAACTTTTGTGTTGACCACTTTTTGATTTAATCCCTTTTGTTATTTCTTTTTAATTTTCTTTACATTTAATTTTTGAATTTTCCAAGAGCGACATGTGGCAGCTCCTGGAACCGCCACATGTCTCTCCATTTTTTCTATTATTTTACTAATTTCGGATTTATTTTATTATTTTCGAATTTATTATTTATTATTATTTTATTATTGATATTTTAATTATTTTAGTAACCTATTATATTATTTTATTTATTTTATCTCTTTTTACCTCTTCTCCCTAACTTGTCTTCCACTCCAAGGCAATAACTCCCCATTTTCTCCACTCTCTCCACCACTCCATTCTCTCCAACTTCCCTCTCCTCTTCCTTTATAATCCCATCCCCTCCTCCATTCATCTTCATCCGTCCGCTTGAGAGAAGAAGCCCAGCTCTACATTCCCTGAAGGTGACAGCTCCGGGAGATCCCTCCGAGCGAAGGCGACTCCTTCTTGGTGAGATCCGGCGAGATTTCAACCTTCGCCGCTGCAAGCTTCACACGAGGCTTGCTCGAGCTCCGCCTCAGCCGCGGCATTGAGCGACGATCGAAGGAGCTCTCCTTCATCCTCAGGCAATCCGACTTCATCTCCAGGTACCTCTCATCTTCTTCTTTTTCTTCATTATACCTCACTCTCTCTCTCTCCTCGATTCATCACCTTCCTCCCACTGAATCACAAAATCGATCGCACTTCAACGGATAAATCACATGTTGCGAACGTAACGGTGATTTTTAATTAATTTTTTCGACGAAATTTCATCAATCGATTAATGGTTTATTTGCGCCCACTTAAACAAATGCATGAGAAACAGGGGAGGTGGTGAAACCCCCCCCCCTGCGTCTTCTTCCTCCCATCACCTCACCACACACACACCATCACCATCAGCCACCAACGACCCTCTTCCCCGACGACCCTTGGCCGTGTGTCGGCCGTCCTCCGTCGCCGTCTCCCGCAGCCGCGGCACGACCGTCAACCTTCATCAACCGCAGCCACCTGCGGTTGGAGCTACACGTGCGGCCACACCAGCGCCCCTCCACCTCTCCGCTCATCGTAGATCCTCCAGGCTGCCGCTTCACCGCGGTGGCTCAGCCACACCACCTGCCTGCGCGGTCGAGCTTAGCGCACCAGCAGCCCTCCACAGCCCTCCAGGCTGTGCACGGCCTTGGCTGCTCCCCCTGAGCTCCAACCGCCACCCGCTCGTCCTCCAGGCCGCGCGCGCCTTGGCTGCGCCCAGCTCGAGCCGCTGGTCGCCTCCTCGCTCGCCCACCATCGACCTCCGCCACGTCCTCCCGCCTCGCCAGCTCCCACATCCGCGTGGGTGTAGCCAACTCCTTCAGCCACCAACGCCGCCGCCAAGCTAGCGCGCCCTCCCTCACCGCCAGCCTCGCGTCATCTCGCCCACGGCCAGCCGTCATCCACCTTCTCCATAGCGCTCCTCCACCACCGGTCGAAGAAGCTCCTCCTCCCCTGTTCATCTCGCAAAGTAGAGGACGTCTATCGCATAATAAAGAAAAGGGAATTTGCAAAAGGGACACTTGTACCCCTTTGCAAGTTCTTAAAAAAAATTCAAGTTTCTGATTATTGCATGTAAGTCCCTGTGCTCCATTTCAGCTCACATTTCTTTTTCTGTATTGCATTCATACCCCTATATTTGCACGTTTATTTAGTCATCATTCTGTTACTCATTTTTAATTCCGAAAATTGCATTGCGTAGTATAACTCATGTTCTACCATTTTAGTATTTATTTGTATTTTTCTAATTTGCAGAATATTTATGGAAATTAATTTGGTGAAAAATTGCAATATTTTGCCCATTTTGATTGATTAATTGATTGTGTATTATCTGCTTATCGAAAAATCTCCAAAAAAGCGTAGTTGGTAGATCAAAGTTTATGCTACAACATATCCAAAAATCATACCATTTGGACGTATAGTTTGTCTTAGAAAAATCATTTAGTGAAAACCTTAATCGATTTTTAATTAATCAACCGTGAAATGTTTTAAAGAAATTCAAGTTGATTTGGATAGCTCTTAATTAGATCTATTTGAATTAATTTTATTTCTGAGAAATATCATCGTTTGGTAATTATTAAAATTGGTTTAGTTATTTTCACTAAAGTCTGCATATTTTATTATCCGTGCATCTAAAAATTACAAAAAAAAATTAGAGTAGCTTAATTTCATCCCATTTTCATAATCTGGCCAAGTTTCATAATTTTTGGAATTAATTTGACCATCTTTCTGAATTAACATTTAATTTGGCCTGATTTTGCATGTGTATTGCATAGAAAAGCCGAAAAAGACCAAAAATATATTCCCTGAAAATCTCACACTTGGATTTTGCTAAAATTTGACCTAAGGAGACAGTTGCCTCCCTGAGTTCGACCTTGGACTTCACCAAGTAAAAAAATCTGCCACTTGAAATTAACTCGAATCTAATTAAAGTGGTTTTTGATTAGCCCTCTCGTATCCGACTGCAACGAACGACTTTAACTTAATTTGGCCAATTAATTTGCTCGAATTAACTAAGGATGCGGGAGCGGTCTATCAATGGGCTGTATATATAGATGATGAAATGAGAGGTTATTAAAGTGGTGGAGTTGAATGGGAAGTTGGATTATTAATGGAGTTGAATGGGAAGTTGGAAAAAATGATGGAATAATGGAGTTGAATTGGTGGTTATTGTAGAGAATGGAAATTAAATAAATAAATGAAATAAAGTTGGCTACTTTAATTACGATATAATAAAAAAGAAGAAAATAAATAGTGGAGAATTTACAAGGGAAGACAAACAACATGTATACATTTTTTTTACTTTTCTAATATGTATTTTTTTTGTCTTTTTAATAAGAGATATTTACAACGGAAAAATATATTAAAATACTACAATTAAAATACAACACAATCATGATATTTTTGTATTTTTAGTAATTATAAAAGATAAAATAAAAAAATGAAGAAGGAATGAATATATACATAATATACAATGTACATCTAGGTCCCAAAACCCAACTTTTGCAAATGAGCTCTGATTTTAATGAAACCACTTATGTTGGATAGATAATTTTCTAACTTGAACTTTAAAAGTGAGTTTGGTGAATTTGGAGTTTATACGGAGCGGGAATTTGGCTTGGAAGTTGGTCTTTACGGCTTTTTCCCATTGGGATCTAGGAGCATTTATTTGAGATATAATTTGTTTTGTATTTTTGTATTTTTATATACATTGATATGAACATGTTGGAGAAAGAATTAGCCAAAAAGGAGTTGAAATGAAATTATTAAAAATACATGACGTTTTGGGCTATTTACATGTGAAAAACTCCTTTGATTTTGTGGCTTTTTATTGTTAATTTATTTTGTACAACCTAATATACAATAATTAGTGAGTTTTATTTACAAGAGTCATCTTGTTAATTTATTGATTTTATGGACATTTTTCTGGGATTTTACTCGGGGATTTTGCTAAGATCAATATATTGAGATGATGAATCGTGGATTCATCACTAGGCGAGTAAGGATTGCTTAGAGTGGGTCATCTCTGTGTTCTTCCTCATCCGGAGGTCGCTTTGGTGGCATCTTGTCCTCTGGTCCTAGGGAATGGAAATGGTCTAGGTTAGAGTACAAATCAAGGAAGGGGTTTTTACCGAGGCGATGGTCTTCCTCGGTAAGCTCAGAGGAGAGGAAAGGGTTGGTTTGAGAGTAACCACCCTGGGTGTGAGGGATCCAGAACTCAAGAGGGTCATGAGCTCTGGGTGGTCCAAGTTGCGCTTGGGCAGGTGAAGATGAGTTTCGTGGGAGGCTCAAAGAGAAATTGGCGAATAATGTGTCGATATTCCCCCAGTCAGTCATTTTGGATTGGCAAGAAGAATTGTGAGTTCTAAGTGAAGATAGGATTTTACTCCTACCTAAAGCAAGCAATACAATCCAAACCCTGTATTTTCACACTCAACACGGTGAAGGACCCGAAACCGAGTCCAATTATTCTAGTTGTTTTTAAGTGTGATTTTCAAGCAAATAGTAAAGGTTACGTGGCCTAGAGGGAAGTCGGCTCAAAGCCGGATGCGTCTTTTCCTATTCAACCTATCGCCTAAGATACCTGTGTCCTTCCTTTCTTCGATGCTATCCCAAGTTGATGGATTCAAAGACCGTGCCCCTATCTACCTGCAAGCAGGTAGAGGCTGACAAGGCTAGAACTTTGCCCCGAAGGGTTACTAGCAGCTTGTCGTGAAGTACCGCTGGTTCACCCCTAACTACCTGTGAACAGGCGGAGGCTACTTGGTACTAGTCAATGAACCTGAAAATATTCAACTCGTGATATTTTCTGGGATCAGTTGGTACGTGATATGGAAGGCGGGGATTTGGCCTCTGCCTTAAGGTATTCACACACACTCAAGTACCCTCACTCAGGCTAAAAACAAGGTCGGGGTTAATCTCCCGCAAGCAGAATTTCCAATTTTATTGATTTTTTTGGTCAATAATGTTAGCAGTCCTGATTTTAAGTTAAGTTACCACTGGATTAGTTCAATCCACACAGTACGCCTATCGTCCAGTCCCAATTTCCTTTAACCTAAGTTGGAAAACCAAAGGAGGTAAATCGAGAAAAGCCAATGCACGAAAAACAATGATGTGTATGCTGAGTAAAGAATACTTACAATGATCCCTTCGCTTTTATGCAGGATGCAAAATAGAATAGAAATCTTTTTACACTACATGCAAATAAAGACGACAAAATCCGCTCCTATACAGGCAGTTCTATTAGCGAGTGAAGCACATGTTGATTTGACTAGATATGCGGTCTAAGTGCATCTTTTAAGTGATGTGTGGTCCTAAAATATTACGAGAACAAGCAAACCCTAGAGTGGCTCGAGGAACTGCTAGTGCAAGACTAATCTAAAAATTCAATCCATACAGCAAACGGGGACACGGTTTCACTATGTTTACACTCGCGAGAACCCAAACGGGAACCACTGGAAATAATGCAAAAGATAAAGAAATGAAGAAAATACAAGTCCTCTTAAGTCAATCAAACAAATTAAAATGCAGATTCCTCGAAGCGTCTTCGACTCCTCGCGTTCCTCGTACAAAAACAAGTTGAGGTCAGATTGAGAACGACACAAAAATACAAGAATTAAAAGGCAGAAAAATATCTACAAGAAAACCGAGGGTCGGACTATCCGGGTATGGAAAATCAAACACTAGAAATTAACTGTAAATTAACCAAAGTCGTGCCTCCCCGGAAACGATGCCATTTTGACGTGCGTCCTACTACCCTTGTTAATTTAATCAAATTAATGTGTTGTCGTTTGTTGCAGTCAGAAAATAAGAGCATATCAAAAACCACTTTTCATTAATGTTAAGTTAATCATGAGTGGCAAATTTATTTTACTTAGGCAAGCCCAAGGTCGAACTCAGGGAGGCAGCTGTCTCCTCAGGTAGATTTTTAGCAAATTTCTAAGGTCAGATTTTCAGGTGATAATTTTTTTGGGTCTTTTTCAATATACTTTATGCAAGAAAGAAAAGACACATGCAAATTGGGCCAGTTTCCAAGTTAATTCAGAAATATGGCTAAATTAATTCCAGAAATTATGAAACTTGGTCAGATGGTGAAATGCTATGAAAGTAAACTACTCTAATTTTTTTGGATTTTTCTGACATTAAACGAATTTACTACAAATTTAAAATGGATGCAAGGTGATTTTGACTAAATTAATTTTAATAAATATCAAATCACAATATTTATAAATATAAAAATTATCCTTGATAGATCTAAGTGTAAAGAATCCAAGAAAATTAATAAACCTAAATTTCTATGTGAATAAACCTATTAAAAATTAATTGAGGAAATCACAAAAGGATTTATTCAGGCCTCGAGATGCGTACGAATGAGATGATTTTTTGGACATAATGTAAACTTAATTATCCTCAGTCTAATGTGAATTTTTGGCGATTTTTGGTGTCGCGGAGAAATTACTACAAATTAATAGGCATAAATGGGCAAAATATGAGAAAATTTCACCAATTAATTAATAATAAAAACCACTACTTCCACTAAAATGTGCTAAGTGTCACATATGAAAGAGGACAAATTAAGCTACACAATGCAATTTTCAAACTTGAAAAATCAGTTAAAATAATGCTTAAATATGCGTGCAAAGACAAGGGCCTATTTGCAATTACATGAAATAAAATTGATAAAAAGTAAACGTGCTGACAGGGACTGATATGCAATTACCTATAATGTTGGGGGGTGGATGCAAATTTCCTACAAAACACGTGCTCCTCACGTGGGGTCTCCTAGCAGGGACTGAAATGTAATTACGAAAACTTCCAGGGGCCTTGCTGCAAATTACCCAGGCCGCACGTGCAAACCACGTGGGGGTCCCAGGCTCGGTGGTACTTCGGAGGCTTGGGTGACTCTGGAGGCTCGGACTTGGCTTGGATGGAGGCTTGGCTTGCTTCGGGCGCTCCGAGCCTGATGGTCGGGGAAGATGCTCGGAGTAGGCAACGTGGGGTGCTCTAGACCGTAGATCAAGTGAAGATCCAATAGATGCTGGTGGTTGGTGCGTGGCGGGCGGTGAACCGTTAGATCAGGATGGATCCAATGGCCTCTAAAGCTCTGGCGATTGGCGACGTGGTGCGACCAGGTGCGTAGGATCCCCCTGATCCTCCGGTTGTGGAACATGGGAGACGTGGATTGCTCTGGATCGTCCAATCAAGGAGATCGGATGGTTGTTGCTTGTCTTCCTCTACCGGTCCGCCGCCTCCTGCGGCGGAGAGGGCTATGCTCCGGCGAAGGAGCTCTGGCTCCGCCTCCTCCTCTGGATGTCTGTGGGGGTCTTTAATGTCTCCCAAGTGGCTGGGAAGAGTCGTGGGAGTGTCGGGGGTCCACCAGCAGTCTTAGGAGTGGTTGAACGTCTCTGGCGAGCAGCATCGAAGAAGCTCGAAGGGAGCTCCGATGAGGTTCTGACCAATCCAAGATGATGCACCTGCAGGGGTTAGCGAAAGAACCAAGGCATGCGAATATGCTTGTGGGTCGCTTGTGAATACGGGGAGAGGGCTGAGAGGTGATGAGGTGGTCCGGTGATCGTGCTCCGCCAATATGGCAGAGCTTGCATCGACGTATGGTGGAATGTGTCGTCGTGGCTAACGGACTGGTGTGCGAAGATGCCAGCTCTGAGGCGAAGCTCGGAGTATGGCCGGCGAAGCATGAAATGGAGTTTGGACGGTGAATAAAATTGGAGACAAATCAAGAAACAGGAGAAGAAGATAAAGAGGGCTATGGAGGAGTCTACCTGTGGAATGGAGCTCGATGCAATGCTCATGGTTGTCGCTCGAGGGACGGTAGGGGGCCCGAGCTCAAGCAGCTTGTCGGAGAAGCTGCAGCACGACGTGGTGACGTCGTGGATCTCGCCGGAGGTGGAAGCCTATCTTCGCTCGATTTCACACTCAATTGTTGTCACTAATGGGTGGCTCTAAGCTCTAGGATACCTCTCGTAATGGCGGATGGGGCTGAAGGTGGTTGAAGGTGGAGTATTTATAGATTGGAGATGGCGGCGTAGGTGGCTACGTAGTGAAGTTGGTGGGCGTTGTGGAGCGAGGTAGAGGGCGTTCTTGGTGATCGAGGGAGTTGGCGAGGATGAACGAAGAGTGGGGTGTGTCGTGGATGTGAAGGAACGCGACGAGGGTGGACGGAGTGGCTCCCTAAATAGAAAGGGTGTGACCCTCGCATACGGTGGGCGACGTGGGGTGCGGGGCAATCGGGAGGTAGACGATGACTTCCCTGACGTTGGATCTTGCGATCCAACAGCTGAGACTGAGACGCTATGGGGCGGCTAGGATTAAATCTAGGTGATGAGATCGATGGCGCAGGACGCATCACGTGGCAGGCGGAAGATGCGGTACTGGTGTGCGGTCGGGATGAAGTCTGGGGTTTTGATAAAGGGTTACGATGGTGCCACGTGGAGGTCGTAAGTGAAGGTCGAAAGGGACGGTTGAGATGAGGTCATAAGGATCTGATCGTGTGGTTCATGAGACAACACGTGGCGCGCTAGATCTTAGGAGAAGATGGAGGGCTAAGATGAGATCTGGCTATGATTGAAAGGTCCATATGTAGCGCGAGATGGAGGACCAGGATTGAGAATTCTGGTGAAGATCGGAGGGCGCTTAGTGCAACACATATGGAGCAGAGGATGAGGCGCGAGGGGACGACCCTGATTTGATCTGGGCTCGATCGAATGGCTGAGGAGAGCTGCGAGAATGGAAGGCTAAGATCGAGTGAGAGATGAAGAGATCGGATCGGACGACAAAGATGACAGGGTGCGTGGCGCGCAAAGAAGCGGGCTGCGTGGCTGTTGAAGCCACATTTCATCATCTTTATTCTATCATTTTGGCATCAAAAACCCTAGCAGATGCGTATAAATACCCTTAATTTATGCATCTTAGCATTCATGCATGAGCATGTAAATAGTGTATAAAATATTGTAATTAAAGCCAAAATTATAGAATAAATAAAGGGAAAGAAAAAGAATAAAATATCGTAAATATTTTATGACCCAAAACCCCGAGACCTGGGCATCTTGATGAATAGGTCGACAAGGAATAAAGTAGGGGGAGATAAGGGTCAAAATACATTCAAAATACCTATTCTTTTTAATGCACTCTCTATTCATTTTGGGACCTATTTTTGGTTCCACTTTTTATACCTCAAATAAAGAAACTTTGTAACATGATTGATTTCACTGAAATACAAAATTGATTTCACTGAAAAATATTGTACAGATAAAAAGATATGATCTGAATAAGATTTCAGAACTCCAACTTCCCAGACCTGTATCCTACAAATAAAAATCGAAATATACCAAACTCACTTTAATTGTATAAAGCATAAAATAATCTATTTAATGGAGGTAGTTTCGTATTTTTCAAAGTTACGGTTTAAAAGTTGAGTTTTAGAATCTTGTAGTATACTTGTATAGATTAAAATATTCAATTTATTCTTTATTCATTATTTTTATAATTTTATATTTTATAATTATGTACATATTACTTATAATATATTTGTACATTAAAATCAGAGTAAAAACCTAAATAAAACTCAAAATAAAGATACTTGTATATATGATACATAGGTATACTACCTATACTTATACCTGTATAATATGTATTTATATTTTATAATATACAAAACACATCAGAAAAATAAAACAAAAATATATTTGTGTGTATAAAAGTATTCCCGGATTTTATAAAATACTAAATAAAAATAATAACATTAAATACACAAAATAAAAATAAAAGAATAAAATATATAGATATTATACCTATAAAGGGTATAAAAGTAAACTTGTAAAAATATACCTCATAAAAATAATTAAAAATTAGAATAAAATACTACATAAAATAATAAATATTTTTTATTTTATAACCTAAAATTAATAAAATCATTTTCGATTTTTAATTGAATTTTTAAATTTTTTTTCAGGACCTTTTTCCTGGTTGGTCCACGTGGACCAACCAGGGGGCAGTCGCAGTTGACCTCGGTTAACTGTCTGCCTTAGGTCCTGTAGCTCTTGTCAGATGTCAGTTTCGACCATCTTCGAGGATTTTTGGAGGGCGCACCTTGCACCCTTTGATGTTGTGATCTACACAACTTTTCTTCCTCGTTGACTGGTGATTCACGCCCATGGGTCATCTCGGGCCGCGAATCAAAGATTTGCTCGATAATCTTTGTTCTTTGGACCGCCCTAGTCACGAGGTAAAACCAAATATATTGAACACCCGACCTTCCATTCAAACTTGAACCCCATTCTAGGTCCCTCTCGTGCCCTTTCGATCTCAGTCGAGTCCTGGAGGTGACAACTCCAGGATTACCTCTTCCAGGAGGCAGAGCAGAGCGGATTAGGGTGTTCCATCACCTCCGGCCAACCCCCGTCGAGGTATCTTCAACCTCGGGCCCCCAGGCCCTTGAGGTGTTTATTCTCTCGTATTTTTCGTGCATTCTGTTCGCCAAAGCTTTTAGATCAACAACCCTTTATCAATTAGGCGTCTCATCGATCAAATCGCACACCCAATTCATCTCGCCGGAGCGCGCCTTCGGCCGAGCGCCACCCTATCGATTCGCGCCTCTTTTCCATCTTCCACGGAGTCCAGGCATCTTGCCTTGGACTCTATCACCTTCTTCTTGCAGGTACGCGTACTTGAGCGACACCTGGGAGCATTTCTGAGCTCGCCGGAGGTACCTGGAGGTCCCGAGCTCCGCCACCATCGTAGGCGAGAACCAGCGCCCCTCCGGCCATTTTGAAGCTCCCCGCACCTGGAGATAGCCTGCAGGAAGAGATCTGGGCCATTTTGAGCTATGAACGCCGACGAAGGAGGACGGGGGAGGTCGCGGAAGTTCGCCGTCGCCGGCCTTCTTCCGCGTTCTTCCTCCAGGCCTTGCTGTCGTCCGATCATGGGAGCCCCCCAGATCCATCACCCTTCGTCGGATCTTTTGCGCCTCAGTCGTCCGATCAGCATCGCAGCATCTAATCTCGGCCGTTGGGCGCGAAGCGTCATCGTGCGAGGAGAACGCGACACGTGGACGAGTGAAGCTCCATCCGTCGTTCGTTCCCGCCTTAGCCTGGGGTATTTTGCGACTCAAACCCTGGCATTTTTTGTAATTTAGTTTAAAACACTTAAACTTTCATATGTTGTGTTAAAGTTTTGTAAAATTTAGCTTGAGACCCTAGAACTTTTAAGTATTTGCAACTAGGTCCTCGGCCATGTCACCTCACGTGACTCGTTCACGTAAGGCACGAGCTTTTTGCAGCGAGGCCCTCGGTCGTTTGTTTATTTCGTTTAGGACCAGGAACTGTTGAATTAAGTGTAAAAGTTTTGGACATTTTGCATGTGAGCCCCCGGGGTTTTGAAAATTGCAGTTAGGTCCTTCCCAGACGCGTGCAAGTCACGCACCCTGGTGGACATTTTGCACCCGTGCCCGTGCGGGTTTGGAAATTTGTAATTGGTCCTTTAAATCAAATATTTAGTGTCAATTTTTGTTGGAAAATTGCATGTATTCCCCTGGATGTTTTGATTTTTTCAACTATACCCCTGTGGGTTTTGTGATTGATATTTAGTCTATAAAAATTTAGTTGCAGTACAGATTTTGTGGAGAAATTGCATTTTGTCCCTGTACTCTCATATATTTGCAAAAACACCCATGCAGTAGTGTAGTTTCTTGATGTTGTTTGTATTTATTTAGAGCATCATCTTAACTTCAAAAATTACCAAAAAAATCACATAGGCTCCTGTTAACTTGCACTTCCACGCCATATTTTTGCATTTGACTTTTATTGCATTTTTATATTTATTAAAAATAAAAAACATGCATTTTTCTTACTGTTTGCATTAAAAAACCCATAAAAATTAGCAAAAATTTTGAAAAATTCCAAAAAAAATTACCTATTGCGTATTCTAATCTATTTAAGTGCCAATCCAAAAATCACTAAAAATTTCAAAAGGAAAACCTTAAAAATTTGAAAACCTCTAAAAACTTCATAAAAATCTAAAAAATTATAGAAACTCCAAAAAATATAAACTCAGATTCTCTTTATTTTAAAAATAATTTGGGAAAATTTTGTGACTGTTTGATATTTTTCATTCCCATTTTAATTTCGGCCAGCCTTGTTGTTCATTGTTTTCTTATATTTTGGTTTTTAAAAATACCAAAAACATTCTGAAAATTCCCCAGAAATCACAAAAACAGTAAAAAATTATAAAAAGACCAAAAATATTTTATTCCCTGATTTTTTGACTATTTTTACCTATTTTTATAAATAAATTATCCTCTCTTTCCCTATATTGTATATATATTCCTATATTGAAAAAAAGAAGATATAAAAATATAAAGCATAAAAAGAAAATACAAAATCAGTAAAAAGAAAATCAAAATACAAAATTAAAAATAAAAAATAAAAAAAATAATATATAAAATCAAAAACCCATAAAAACATTTGCCTTGCATAGTGTAGACAATACAACACTTTCACACACACACACTTGTGGATCTATCCTGCCTTCCTCCCTGTGTTCGAACTTTCTGCATACTTGCTTCTATACATCTTTTTTGCAGAGTTAAAAATAAATTTTAACTTCACATCTGCTTATCGTTGTTTGATTGATTGATTGTGGGTTAATTGTTGATTTTAGTTGGGATTTTGCGTGGTCGACACTTCGACTGAGTTCCCACCTTGTGTGGAACTTAAGACCGCCGAAATCTCGCTAAATCAGTGGCACAATCGGAGGGCGCCACGTGGCAAGCTCTGAGTGGTTGAGAAAGAAAATGAAATTAGAGAGAAGGAGGCCGGATTTGCAAAAACTCAAAACATGAAAGGTTTAGTTCTCGATGAGATCGATAAGTTTCATGTTGACCAAAAACAGAAATGAGGTCAAATATGATAAAAAATACAAGAGTACAAATATGCATATGTATAGTATACAAGGGGGCCTAAAAACCCAAGTTTTGCATACGAGCTCCAAATTGAATGAAATTGGTCTCATTTTAGAGGTCTCTGGATGTGTATTAATCTGAAGGTGAGTAGACCTAATTCGGATGTTGTATGAGGCATTCTAAGATCTAGGTTCTCCCACTGGGTTTGAGGCTTTATTGGGCAATTTACGGGAAGGGATTTTTGGCCTTCTTCCTTATTAACTAATAATGTACACTGTGTAGGACAGTTGTTATTTGATTTCAGAGGGGATATAAAATACAAATAATTAGGTGAATTACCATGTAAATAGTTGTACATAGTTTATACTCTGAGTGCCAAAATTATTTTATTTTTGCAAAAGTCTTTAAAAATTTTCTCTTTATTTTCAAAATCTTTCTTTGCATATTTGTAAATAGAATTTGCATATCATTCATATTCTTTTTTAGTGAGCTTGATGGTTGAACTAGTCCAATGAAGTCTAAGATTGGAGCTTGGTTGGACCTTACCGCACATAACTGCACTGGAACCTTATGGGAACTAGGTTTAAGGTACTTTAGGTCTATTCAGACTTAATTCTTTGAGAAATCAGGGCTGGGTTCAGGTCACCTCAACTGACTAACTAGAACTTTTCAAGACACATGCATGACTCTTGCCGGCCGTGACCTAACTTGGACACTTGCACCTTTCACTTGGCTCAACTCAGTTGGAATAGTAAGGGGTTGGATTTGCCAGTCTGAGATGCACACGGGTGGAAACATTCATCCTCGTCTAGGGAGGGAAGTGCACCCCAACCTGGTCCAATTTCAATGAAGTCGAATGACAGGAGAGTGTGGGTTGCAATAAAGCTTCAAAAGAGGGATAGTATTCTGGCTCAAGAGGAAAAAGTACTTATGTAAATGCTGCTGTAAATAGAATGTTGAAAAAAAATCAAGCAACAAGAAAATAGACAGGCTTGAAAATAGAAATAAAAGTGTCTGCCGGAGTATGTATATGTGTTGTATAGAAAATAAGCAAGCTTGAGCATCAAAGTTATACCATGTGAACCTGCAGCTGGATGAATTGACTACACTGGTCTTGCATCCCAGGATAGGTAGCTACACTGGCTACCGTCCATTCTCTTCTTCACCTCCTCCTCTTGAGTTGGATGCCACTTGAACTTAGAAGGGAATACCCTGCTCCTTGACGACAAAGTGCTGGATTGGGGAATCATTTGGTTGTCATTCTGGAGAAGTCAGTTCCTTTGTTATTTCAGTTGGGGAGAGCCACTATCACTTACACTGTACAAGTCAGCTTCATAGTCATAAGGGTTTGTGTATGATGTAGGCCAGTTCTGACCAGGCTATTGAGGTGGGTTGAACCGAGTTCTGTGACTCTCGAAGGTTGTCGTGTTTTAAATTTGGTTCCCAACCAGGTTCCACACACTTTGACATCAAGGTCTAACCTGAGCTCCAAACTCTGATTTTGTAAGGACAAATATTGCATTGAAAGCAATACTATTCACTCTCTCTTTCTATCTTCTTTTGCTTTTCTTCTTATTCTTTATTCTTTTTTGTACTTATTACATAAGTAGTTGCTAGGGACTAGAAAAGGCAAGTATAGGGGGGTGATGGATCTCTATTTCATCACCTTTATTCTATCATTATGGCCTTGAAAACCCTAGCTAATGCATGTAAATAACATTAATTTGTCCATAATAGCATTTATGATTTATTGTATTTCTTGCACATAAAACAAGGTTTTTAATGCCAAAATTATAGAATAAAGAGAAGAAAAGAAAAAGGAATAAACTATTGCAGATATTTTATGACCCTAACCCCGAGACCAAATCCAGAATGGAATTGGTCGACAAGGAATAAAATAGGGGGAGATAAGGGCCAAAAATATAATAAATATCTCATTTATTCATTCTTGGTTTATGCATTTTTGACACCTATTTTGTATCTAATTATTTATTCATCAAGTAAAGAAACTTTGTACCAAGATGTAAATAATAATGTAAATAAAAATACAAAATTGAGTTTGTACAAAAATAATATACAATGTACATTTTATACCCAGAATAAAAAGCCAAAAACCAAACTTCACAAACCCATATCTTTCAAATAAAAACTCAAAACACAGAAAAATCACCTCTAATTGTATATAACTTTTCAATATCTATTTAATGGAGGTGGTTTCATATTTTTTGGAGTTAATATGCAGAAGAAAAGTTTTGGGCCCTTATTGTACATAATACTGATTAAAATATTCAATTTATTCATTACTTATTATTTTTACAAATTCATATTTTTATAAATTTGTAAACATTAATCATAACATAGGTGTACAATAAAATTAGAATTAAACCTAAAAGAAAAAGGAGAATAAAAATAAAAATATGACAAAACATAGGCAAAATACATATACCTATACAATTGATATACCTATTTATTTAAGTATGCAAATAAACTCATAAAATCAAATAAAAATTTATTTATACTCACAAAAATAAGTTATAAATATATAAAATAAGAAAATAAAATAATAAAATAATATATACAAAGCAAAAATAGAAACGCACAAAACATAGATGAATATACCTATAAATATATTCATAAAAATTAACTACTAATAAATCAAGCCAAAAAAATAAATAAAAATCATATTAAAATACTATATAAAATAATACATATTTTTTATTTTATACTCGAAAAATAATAAAATCATTTACTATTTTAAATTAATTATTTTCGAATAAAACCTTCTGTTTTGTCCTGTAGCGGCCTACGTGGACCAATCCGCGCGTGGCCTTCGTTGACCTCTGGTCAACTGTCCCATCTCTGCCTCCAGCTTGTCAAATCTATCAAAGACCCCGTCTTCTTCCATTTTTCCTGGGCGTTCCATCCATCGTTCACGCTCACGTCCTTCACAAGAAATGTTCCCCAATAATCCCTCATATACGCCAACATCTTGGATCGCTTGTACATACACAAGATTAATCGATAATTGTCGGTTAATAAGGGTGCCCAGAAAGGTTTATAAATAACCCAGCTCCCCCTCCTTCGCAAATTTGGTCAATTCTACCCTTCTCCCTTCCTCTTATTCGGTCCTAGGAGTTTCCTTGTGACAGGAGGGACCTCTTGGCGCCTTGAATCGGTCAGAGGAGGTGGGAGCCGCACCCACAGCGGAGCTCCGGTGACGCCACGCTCCCTGGTTCCCCACCAGGTATCAGAGCTATTTTCTTGCTTTGTTAGATAGGTTTTAATTCCATCTTTTATTTCCAGCATTTAGTGTAGCGTTAAGTTAAGTATATCGCCTAGGTTCAGTTGAGTCGTACTTTGCCGGAGCTCCGCTCCGACGACGACTGTCGTCCCATCCAGTTAGTCTCCGACCCCCATTTCACCTTCATATCGTATCTTGTCCCCTTCTTCATCTTTTGCACGCCTCGAATACCGAAACCCCAGCGGTTTCGCAAATTAAGGTTCCAACTTCACCGCTTGCTAGAACTTCGCCGCCAACCTTCATTTTTGCACGAAAGCTTCAAACCCCTGATCGAGGAGCTTCGCCTCGAGCCGCTTTATCTTCCTGTGCAGGTCTTGGCTTAAAAGGAGATTCTAGGAAGAGGCTCCTGGAGGTCCTTCCCTTCCTAGAGCTCGCCTAATCGATTGGGACCTCCAGGAGCCATCAATAGACGCGGGGACCTTCCAGGAACGTGTAGAGACTCTCGGAGGTGACGGAGGTGGCCGGAGGGGCCGGCCATTCACGATCGAAGCTCGCCGCGCGCAAGCTTCGTCCCTGTTCTTCCACGCCGCTACATAGCCGTCCGATCAAGGTGGAGATCCCAGGTGTAGAAGCAGCCGTCAGATGCAAAGCCTCGTGACCGTCATATCTCGCCAGGAGATCTAATCTCGAGCGTCCGACCACGAACCCTCATCGACCGTTGGATGGGCGCTACGTGTTTAAGTGAAAGAAGATCCACCGTCCATCAGCGTCTAATAAGGGGTAATTTACACTTTTATCCCCTACCTTTTGTATTTATATTTAGGCCTGTAAATATAGTTTAACGTTCAAAATAATGTGGATATTTTGTAAAAGGACTCCCAGGTTTCTTGTATTTGCATTTAGGTCCAATCTACGTCACTGCATGTGCGGTCCCACGTGGGGTTGGGAAAATTATACTGGAGCCCCTATAAGTGTTTGTATTTCAAAAAGGTCCATGAAATAAAATATTCAGTGTTATATTTTTGGTGAAATTTGCATGCAGATCCTTAAACTTTATGGAATTACGTTTTGATCCCTGCTTTTGTGAGTCACGTGGTCCCACGTGATAGGTTAAATTGCAAGGTCCCCCTGACGATTTTTGGAATTTGTATTTGGTCTCGAAACTTCATGTTGACGTTTTAAAGTTGTGATAAATTTGCACAGAACCCTTGGGTTTTATTTTATTTGCAAATATACCCCAGCCATGGTTGGAATTTCTTTTGTTTCCTCTATTTATTTCATGTATCTAGAAAACCCAAAATCACCAAAGAATTACCATAGGCTCCTGTTGCATTCTAGTTTCAGGGAATATTTTTATTTTGCATATTTATTGCATTCTAATATTTATAAAAATTCAAAAATATGCATTTTCAGTATTGTTTGCATGAGTAAATACATAAAAATTATAAAATGTTTTTGAAAAATTCCGAAAAAATTATATTTTGTGTGTTTCTGTGTGTTTTAGCTCCAGACCAAAAATTATTAAAAAATACAAAAGGAAACTCCTAAAAATTATAAAACCCCAAAAACCTTTATAAAAACATTAAAAACTCCAGAAAATACAAAAAATATAATTTCAGTTCTTGAATTTTCCCTAATTCATTATATTTATTTTAAAATTAATTTGAGGAATTTTGGACACTGTTTGATATTTTTCATCCTCATTTTAATGTCGGCCAGCAACTTAATTCACTGTTTTCTAGTATTTTGCCTTTAAAAATGCCAAAACAATTAGGAAAAATCGATAAAAATCCCAAAAATATTCAAAAAATATATAATTAATAAAATGATTTTATTTGTTGTATTTTGAGTATTTTTCCCTATATTTACCTCTCTCTTATCTCTAGTGTATATATATAATCCCTATTATGTTTTATGTCTTTATTAAAAGAAAAAGAAATTAGAAAAAATACAAAATATAAAAAGAAAATACAAAATCAGTAAATTAAAAATCAGAATACAAAAGTATAAAATCAAAAATTAAATAAAAAAATTAAAAACCCACAAAAGACTTGTGTGCATACATGACCAGCTTGTATATGAATAATTGTGGGCTACCAGTTTTTGCTCTCTGTGGTTCGACCTCTACATGCTTACGCACTATGCATCATTATGGTAGAGTTAATAAATTTTAATTCACAATTTTGGGACTCAATTGATTTATTCTTTATTGTGGGTTAATTGCTGCTTAATAGGGGTTTCGTGAGCGGTCGCCTCAGCGACTTCGTCTCCGCCTTGTGTGAGACGTATTTTGACCCTTGCAAAACCCGTGTTATCAGCAGGGAAGGACCAGATTGTAATTACAATAAAGTACGGGGGTCCATTTACAAAATCTTTACGTGTAATATTTTATTTACAATATCAAATAATAAATACAAAAAGTAGCGGGGAAGATATGCAATTTACCCAAAAGTAGCTACTCCTTACGAAGAACAGGGAAGAACTCGTCTTCCCTGAACTTTGTTCGTCGATTCCTCCCTCCGTCGGCACTATTCTTTGATTGTCAATGGCTCCACATGACCGGCGAGGACGTCCGCAGCTGCTAGGGGTCTAAAGAGGTCCAGAACCTCGTAGAGAGGTCTGGAGAGCTTGGTGAAGAAGGGACCTCCAAGTTCCTGCAGGCATATGTGATTTGAGCCCAGGATGACTCCGTGGGCACGTAACCTGCACAGATAGAACGAGGGGCTCGAGGGGTTGCTCCTCGACCAAAAATGAAGCTATGAGCACAAAGGATGAGGTGTGTGACGAGGTCTCCAGCGAGGTGGCGGAGCGAGACCTCGATTCACAGAACAAAGAAGGTTCTAGTTGGTCAAAGGTGGCTGGGAGGTGGAGAACGCGATGGGGAAGGAAATGGAAGTGAAATGGAGCGCGGAGAACAAGGGAAGCACGGTGGAATCATTCGTTGGAGAGGATCTCTGACGAACTACGAATTAACCTTATTAACCTAACTAACTACGCTAATGGCTAAACTAAATGCATAAATAAAATGCTGGAATAAAAACCTAACTAAAAATGGTAAAATGCACAGCTCGTACCTGGTTGGTCACCAGGGAGAAGAGGTCGCTGGCGACTGCGGCCTTGGGCGCACCTCCTCCTCCGCGAGCTCCCATCCATCTCAGGGGACCTCCATCTGTCACTTGGATGCACACTAGGCCGAAATGGTGGAACTCTAGGGCTTGAAGATGGCCAAAAAAGCATGGAGGAGGAAGGTGGAGTTATTTATGAACATAATGGGGAGCCCTTATTGACCGGTCGTAATCAATGAATATATCGTATTTATAAGGGATACAAGGCATGTGCGTGTATCATGGAGTATTGGGAACATTTCTTGTGAAGGAAGCGAGCGCGATAGATGGATGGAACACTCGAGAAAAATGGGAGAAGATGGGGTCTTTGATAGATTTGACGGGCTGTAGAGTGAGTTGTTTATAAAATAAGTGAGTACCCTTATTTGACCGATCATTAGGAAAGAAATCAAGTTATATATAAAGGATACAAGGGTTGGGTGGATATGAGGGTTGTTTTGGGAGTAATTTCCGTGAAGGGATCGATGTTATTGGAGCGATGGATCGGTCGGGAAAAATGGGAGAAGACGCATGCTTTGACAGATTTGACGGGTTGCAGCCTGCAGAGTGAGTTGACCAAAGGTCAACAGAGGAAGCCCTGCCATTGGTTCATGTAGGCTCACTACATGATAAAATAGTAGGGTTATTAAAGAATAATTATTTAAAAATCATAGATGATTTTATTAATTTTTGGGTATAAAATAAAAAATGTTTATTATTTTATTTATTATTTTATTACAATTTTATTTATTTTTTGGTGTATTTTATTACAAGTTTATTTTTAGTGGCTTATTTATGGGTATAATTACATATATTTTGTACATTTTTATTTTTGCGTTGTATATTTTACTTTATTATGTTATTATTTTATTTTATTTATTTACAACTTATTTTTATGAGTATAAATATAATTTTATTTGATTTTTATGATGTTATTTGTACACTTAAATAAATATGTAAGTATATTGTGTAGGCATATTCATAGGTATTTTACTTATGTTTTATGTATTCCATTCTATTTTAATGTATTTTAATGAGTTCAATTTAATTTTGTATTATAAATATAATACAAATGATATCTACAATATTAAAAAAATATGAAATAAAAGAATTAAATAATGTATTTCCCTTTTATTTACATATAGAACATATGCATTTCATCTATGTTTTTACATAGATTTATTTTATCTTACATTTATCTTTTAGTTTTATTCTCATTTTAATGTACATGTATGTTATAAATAATATTTACAAAATTATAAAAATATGAATATGTAAAAATAATGAATAATGAATAAACTGAATACTTTAATCGGTAGTATGTTCAATAGGGGCCCAAAACCTAACTTATATACAGTAAATCCAAAAAATATAAAACCACCACCACTAAATAGATCATAAAAAGTTATATACAATTATAGGTGATTTTACTATGTTTTGAGTTTTTATTGAAAAGATATGGGTCTATGAAGTTTGGTTTTTTGGCTTTTTATTTTGTGTATAGAATGTACATTGTGTATTATTTTTGTGCAAACTCAATTTTGTATTTTTATTTATATTATTATTTACAAATTTCATGTACAAAGTTTCTTTATTTGATAAATAAATAATAAAGATTAAAATAGGTGTCAGAAATGCATAATTAATGATAAATATATGTGATATTTATTGTATTTTTGGCCCTTATCTCCCCTTACTTTATTCCTTGTCGACCAACTCCATTCTGGACTTGGTCTCGGGGTTAGGGTCATAAAATATTTGCAATATTTTATTCCCTTTTCTTTTCTTCTTTTTATTCTATAATTTTAGCATTAAGAACCTTATTTTATATACAAACAATACAACAAATAATGAATGCTATTATGCACAAATAGATGCTATTTACATGCAAGGGTTTTTAAGGCCAAAATGATAGAATAAAGGTGATGAAGTGGAGATTCATAACTATCGACATTATTCATATCCATGATAATTAATTCACATTTAATCATCTTGGATCTCAATTCTCATGTGCCCAAACAATATGAATCATATTCACATTATTCTCATCTTTGATAATTAAATCACATTTAATTATCTCATATAACTCTCCTTATAATATGAATCAAATTCATATTATTCATGACAATCAAATCACATTTAATTATCAATTTTCTCAATGCTCGGATATATAATATCAACAATGAAATTATCCATGAACTCTTTTAAGGATAATGTTTTTCTCTACGGATATTGAGATCACATCTCAAATCCAGATCTTGCGGACCTCCCATATATGTTTGATTAAATTAAAGTCATAGATCTAATCTTCTCATTGTATCTGAATCACTTTCAGATCAAGGTCCAACATTTGGACTAAGATCAGACCACTTCTCTATGAGAGGAGTCAGTAAAATCCAGACCTGTTTCATCACTCCCTCGGAATGGAAGCGTCAAGGTTATACAATCGTTTATGATCACATCACCCTCAGGTATTCCTAATACATGTACATCCTGCATACTGAAAGTCCAAGAAAAACCTGAAGTTTTAGATCTCTTTTAGACTGTCTCCTTCAAGTTTTATCATTAAGTTTCTCATTCAATCATTGGGAGTTGGTATCGATCATATACTTTCCAAAAGCATATGTCATACCCATGTGTTGATCATATACTTTCCAAAAGTATATATCAAACCTACAAATTCAGTCAAGCTTCCAAAACGAGACGACCACACACGATATTTGATTCTTCCCAATATCTCATGAGTGAGCTCATGTCTTCTGGTTTAGTAAATGAGCCTATTTGATCCCTTTGAGAGATTGTATTACTTACATGCCTTTGCATGCACACCAACGCTCTGGTGTATAGAACTTGGTTAGGTCATCAACCTATTTATCTACAAAATATACATACTCATATATATAGTAAAACATATGTCTCCGGTCTGAAGATGTGTGCCCATATCGTGTCATCATACAATATAGGTCTTTGGTTATCTCGATCTCGTTAAGTCAACTCTTTGACCTAACTAATCTGACACCTTCGAATCTCTATTCCTATGTAGAGGGCCTATATCAAGAGGTCAGTCTAACAACCTTTAGAGAAAGGATTGCCATCTCCTTCTCAGGGTAGAGATCCTCTCTTAATAATCATTTTGACGGTGCTTGATGAGTCCTCGATCTAACTCTTTAAATATTCATCCAAGCACCAACCCTCTATGATTCAATAATTGAACCAACAGTTTTATGATCATTAAGATGTCTATGGTACATAACCCTAATTATACTAAGGGACCTAATATGCAAATTAGCTATTCTTCATTTCATATCAGGAAATGATATTTTCAATAACATTTCTTGCATAATGGCTCGTAGTGGGTTCACATGTCCAACAATCTCCCACTAGCCCAAAGAGCCATTAATGGACTAATCTTTAGGACCCTCACTCATGTGCTATTTAGAAAAATAACTAGGTTAGCTGATTAGTTACTATGTTCCCAAGAGACTATACTAAGTCCTTTTATGGCACGTGCATATCCCCTAGTATCAGTGCTCGCATCCAATGTGAATGTTGCTTATTATGCAACCAATACTCAATTTTTTCAGTTATAGTGCCCTTGATACTACAACTTAATCATTATTATAACCAGTATTTCGATAATCCTTATAATAATTCCCTTATTCCTAGAGATCTTTATCTCCTAAGGTATCTGTGGTTAAGACCTTCTAGATCACTATATAAAACGTCTTAAGTTCTTGAAGATAAGACTTAGAGATCACTATCTTTAAAGTCTTGTCATCTTTGAAGATATTATTATTACTGCAATCAAGTGTTTTATCTCCATAGTAGGATTAGTAACAGTTTACTACTCCCACTGCATGGCAGACATCTGACTTTTGTAGACATCTAGTTTACATGCGGCTTCTCGCAACTCATGCACAAGGGCAAGTAGTTTTAGCGTTCACTTCCTCAACTCCTTGAGGTACTATCCCTCAAGATAGGCCAGTACCATATCTCAAGTAAAAGAAGCCCTTCTTTGAATTTTCCAGAAAATGGAATATGTCCAAGGTGTACTACAAATGTGACAGTCCCACCACCCTCCTCTCTTTACTTCTGAACAACTTCAGAATTAAGATCTAAGAGGTATCGTTGAGATCATATCTCAAGGTATGGAACAACCAGATTATAAAACACATATTATTATCCTTATATCATTCCAAATGATTAGGATATCATCTACATTTAGCATGATGAACACAATGACACTCTCACTAAGCTTCAAATGTTCATCAAGATTCTATCCGAAATCATAACATTTATAATTTCATCAAATCTTATGTTCCAACTACAAGAAGTTTATTTGAGTCCATAGATGGAGTTATTCAACTTGCACACCTTGCTTTCCTCAACCATGAAGTCATGGGACTACTTCATATGGATATCCTCGAAGAGGTATTTATAGAGGAATGCAATCTTGACTTCCATCTTGAAGATGTCAAAGTCAAATTATGTAGCTATAGTTAGCAATATTTTGATGGGTTTAAGGAAGGTAATTGAAGAGCAAGTCTCATTGCAAGCGATGTCTTCTCTTCGATGTGTTTCTTGTGGATATGAGGCGTGCTTTGAAGGTGTGTACCTTCTCATCAGGTTCTTTCTCTTGAAGATCCATTTACACCTTAACGGGTCTTACCCTTATAGATGGATCATCGAGGGTCCATATACAACACTTGTATATAAAGTCTACTTTAGACTTTATTTCTAACCTCCATCTTTCCATGTCATGAACTTCAAAAGCTTCATCACATTAAATAAGATCATTGTCAGACTTAACTGACACATGGAACCCATCTTCAAACTCGTTTTAAGAGGTATGAGTATTTCATCTTTAATTATCCTTTTAGTTTCCGATTTCATGGACCCCATTATCTTCTCAAAATTCAATGAGTTCCTTTACTTCATTTTCATCTTGATTCTCAAGAGAGTCATCCTCCAATAATCATATCCTTAGAGATGATATCTTTCAAGAATCTCATGGTCATAAAGTAGGTATCCAATACCATCCTTTATTTTCCTAATGAAGTAGCACTCTCTGGTGCTAGATTCCATCTTACATGCATGAAACCTTATTAAGGACGTATATTATAGTCTCTACTACATATATACCTTGGAAACTAAGAGATAATTATGCTAAGATTAATCATTGATGAAATCATGTCACACATGATAAATTGTATCTCCCTACAACTCTATTGAGTTTAGGTGTATCAATAGGAGTGAGATACGAATGATATTTCTTTCTCCATAAGGTATTCCATGAATTCATCTAATAGATACTGACTAGATAGATTAGATCAAATTAATTTTCATATTCCTTCAAACTTTGGTTCTAAATCAAAATTGTGAAATCTTTGAACATTTCAAAGCTTTCTGAGGTGAAGAGAAGAAGCCTCATATCACAAATAATCATCAATTGATATCACGTATCATTCATGTTTATTTTGATATAGATGATCCACATACATCAATATGTATGAGATCTTGAATACCTTGATATCTAACACCATTCCCATATAAGGGTGCATTGGATATTTTACTTTGAATACAATATTCACAAGTATGTAAATTTTGAAATTTTAGACATTCTAAAGTTTCGTTTCTTACTAGTCTATTGATCTCATCAATAGATATATATCTAAGACTTGAAACCATATCATTTTCAAATGATCTTCATTCTCCTATTGATCCTTTTAATGTTTTAAATTTACAGTATTAGAAAAAATTAATGAACCATTCATTGATATTCTAATTTAGCAAAGTCCTCCAGATGTCAGATTATTACCTGAAATATATCCGTCATAACTCTTTGTGATATGTCTATTTCAGAATTCGTGTTTATTTACAACATTTAGAAATAAACAATGAGCATATTCTAATATCTAGGTCATAGAGACATTCTCTAAGACTAAGGGTTCTCCCACTGCAATTGAGGAGACTATAAATCTCATAGAGATTGTTGCAACAATTGCATCAATATCCATGTGGATGACTACTAAAACCATAAGATCAAATTTTCCAGTATTCTAAAGCATATGCAACAATTGCATGTGTTATTAGAAGAATGATAAATGGTTAATTTCCTTAGATAATTATTGACAAATATTTTTTAAAATATTTAAAGATGATGATTGTTCCTTAATGACATTGACCATAACTAACTTGATTAGATATGATCTAGATCACAATTGGTTACTTGAAC
This sequence comes from Ottelia alismoides, assembly GCA_037367405.1. Classification (NCBI taxonomy): domain Eukaryota; kingdom Viridiplantae; phylum Streptophyta; class Magnoliopsida; order Alismatales; family Hydrocharitaceae; genus Ottelia; species Ottelia alismoides. The sequence continues at coordinate 156,417 of JAZKJV010007549.1, read as the reverse complement.
TTTCCAACAAACAAAGTTGCTTGAATAGGATTGAGAATTTGTTTAGTAAATTTCTTTGATTATTATTATATAGTATTAACTTCGGTCGAAAAATCGATTATCATCTCAAGTACACAATGATCAATTTGGTATTATCCTTTCCTAAGGTGGATATGGTGTCTAGTCAGGGAGCGTTGGGGTAGCAGGTTGCACCATGTGCGGCTTGTCTCACTCCCGTTAGTATTGGCCATGACAACGGGTAAGGACGGGATAATGAATGAGAGATCACATTGTATTTTTCTAATTATTAAAATCTGAATAATACATATTTAATTTAATTGAATGAAAATTACAAAGGTTCATGATTAGGTATGTAATTTTCATCAGTGAACCCTACTTACTAAAATTATCATATCTCAATCAATGTAAATCCAAATTAAGAAAAATAAGTTTCTATAGTTTGCTAATTTAATTTAAAACAAAACCCAAGTGACCAACACACATTTCCAGATGTTTCAAAACTGTAATTAACTCTTTAATCACGTCAAGATTTGCCATCCCTAAAACAGTGGATATATGTTATTTAAATGATCATAAATTGAGTTTTCGGATTCCAAGTCATGCAAACTCAAATCCCAAGGTTTCCTTAATTAATGGGGAACATTATACAAGTGATAGTTTTGTATTTAAACTTTAAATAGGGTCATAATTAATCACAAAACAAGGCTGCAAAAATTGAAATGCGATAAAATTTTCTCAAGCCCTAATGAACCCAAGTCTTCTTAGGTTTATGGATCGTATCCAAAACCTTTTACTTGACTCTGATACCACTTGAAGGATATGGTAAGATCCTTAAGTGCATCACAGAAGTGTGAGGATCACATCGAATGCGATCGGGAGCGACTAGTCGCACTAGTTGCTCCAGGAAGCGAAATTTAAAACATTTTTCTATACCGTAAAACCATATGATCCAAGAACACTTCTTAGATCGTTTCATCTAAATGACAATTAGGTACCAGGGTTACCTCTGAAGTATGATTGCGATCAACTCTCTAAATGAAGAGACCTCCTATCTCAGGTCTGATCCAACAGAGAAGACGCTTGTGAGAGCGTTGATGAGACGCGTGCTCCTCGCAATCCATGTTATGATCTAAGCGACGAATCTCCTGATATCCTCTTACGAGATCCGACGTCTTCTATAGTGAGGTGCATCGAAGGAGACAAAGATCCACGAGCAAATAGTTTGGTAGCATAACGACGATGCTGCGGTAATGACAACTTTTTCAAGAGCTCCATGGTGGACGACGACAATGAGAGGGAGAGAGAGAAACTTTGTCATGTAGAGAGAGAGAGAGAGCTTATTGATCAATGGTGTAACATGAAGAGTAAGGGGTGTCTCTTCTTATCTAAGGTTTTGGGAGTCCATGGATCCCAATCCATGGACATCACACAATCAGTGGTGAAATTGATTTGTGTTTCTTTCAATGGCCATGATGTTGTTGTATAAAACACAACAACAGTTTATTTAATTTAAATTAATTTATATCGATAAATCAATATAATTAATTTCAAAATCAAATCATTTGACTAGTCTTGATATAATGAGGAGACTAACCTCATCCTCTAAAGGGGGGGATGGCCACCTTTCTCCTCATGGAGATACATGGCCATCCACCCTCTTGGGGTGGAATGAGTCCATCACCTAGATTTCTCATGAGATCTCATTATCTCATGATATCTACAAGATTTACAACAACATTTGTATAAATAATATCACAAAAATAATTCATAATTATCTTGTGAATATTGCAATCATGCCATTAGAATTATGTGAATTATATTCACAATCCAAAACAAAATGTAAATATATTTTCAATTAGTCATTCAATATGAATCCAATTCACATTAATAATTAATCAACAAATATAAATTATAATAGGCTCTCTCTCTTATATATTATAAACCTCATTTATAATATATCTGAATAATATGGATAATGTTATCCACATTATTCATATCCATAATAATTAAATCACATTTTATCGTCTTGGATATCTATTCTCATGCGCCCAAATAATATGAATCACATTCACATTATTATCATCTTTGATAATTAAATCACATTTAATTATCTCAGATAACTCTCCTTATAATATGAACCAAATTCATGTTATTCATGATAATCAAAATCATATTTATGAATTTTCTCAATGCTCGGATATATAATATCAATAATGAAATTGTCCATGGACTCTTTCAAGGTTAATGCGCTTTCTCCGCCGATACTTGGAGATAAGGACATGGTGATTGTATTGTTCCATGTATAGTGACTTGGATATTGAGATCACATCTCAAATCCAAATCTAGTGGACCTCCCGTAGATGTTTGATTAAATCAAAGACGTAGATCTAATCTTCTCATTGTATCTGAATCACATTCAGACCAAGGTCCAACATTTGAGCTATGATCAGATCACTTCTCTATGAGAGGAGTCACTAAAATCCAGACCTGTTTCATTACTCCCTCGGAATGGAAGCATCAAGGTTATACAATCGTTTATGATCACATCATCCTCGGGTATTCCTAATACATGTACATCCTGTATACTGGAAGTTCAAGAATAAAACTGAAGTTTTAGTTCTGTTTTAGACTGTCTTCTTCAGAGTTTTATCATTGAGTTTCTCATTCGATCATTGGGAGTTGGTTACGATCATATACTTTCCAAAAGCATATATCGTACTCAGATGTTGATCATATACTTTCCAAAAGTATATATCAAACCTACAAATTCACTCAAGCTTACAAAGCGAGATGAACTTGCACATAATTTAATTCTTCCCAATATCTCATGAGTGAGCTCATGTCTTCCGATTCAGTAAATGAACATGTATGATCCCTTTGAGAGATAGTATTTCTCACATACCCTTGCATGCACACCAGGGCGTTAGTGTATAGACCTTGGTTAGGTCATCAACCTATTGGTCTGCCAAATGTACATACTCAGACATATAGTAACGCATTTAACTCCGGTCTGAGGATGCGTTCCTATATCGTGAAAGCATACGACATGTGTCTTTGGTTATGTCGATCTCGTTAAGTCAACTCTTTGACCTAACCAATCTGACACCTCCGAATCATTATTCCTATGCATAGGACCTACATCAAGAGTTCATCCAGATATCACTCTTTAGAGAAAGGATTGCCATCTCCTTCTCAGGTTAGAGATCCACTTTTAATAATCATTTTGATGGTGCTTGATGAGTCTTCGATCTAACTCTTTAGATATTCATTCAAGCACCAGCCTTTATGATTCAATAATTGAATCGACAACTGTATGATCATTAAGATGTCCATGGTACATAACCCTATATGCAAATTAGTTATCCTTCATTTCAGATAGGGAATGATATTTGCAATAACATTTATTGCAAATGGCTCACCGTGGGCTCGCATGTCCAAGATATTCCACCTTACCTATCCTTATTCCACCTTATTCTATTTTTCCTATCTTTTCGGCAGAACGGAGAATAGATCCTTATTCTCCTTATCTCCATCCTTATTCCTGCTTATTCTCAATCTTAACGTCCCCTTATTATCTTTATGTATAATTTGATTCTGATTTTTTAATAATGTCTATATTTTTTTGACTTCTTGCTAATTTTTGGTCTTTTTAAGGTTTATTTATCATTCAAGTATCTTACAATATCAAAAACGTTATTCAAATGCTTTTAATCAACGCGAGCTCCTCAATGATGTGATCTTGTACCTTTTAGATTAAGTTTGATTTTTATAAACTGTATATGTTAAGTCAAAAATATAAGTTTGTCTTGTGAACAACTATCATGTAAAAACAACATTTAATATAATATCTCGAGCAAACAACAAGATTGACGTTACTTTGCAAGGATAAAGCCCCTAATATGAAATTACAACTAGTTATAAATACTTCACTTATAAGGTGGGGATGTAGTAACTAGATGCCGAAAATGAATTTTTAGGTTGCTACGTTTGTTTTTCTCTTGAGTTGGTTATTTTACTTCTTTGGAGTTGTTAGAAACTGTAATAATTGTATTCATGCGTTGCACATGTACACATTACTAATATACTTATTTGATTGACTAATTTGAGTAAACTTGTCAAGGTTGTTAGACTTATTCGTCCGAAGATACAAGTGTTAATGAGGTAAGAATGTAGGGGGTACAACTGTTATTGCAAAAAGATAAGCATATGATTGTAAGTGTGAAAACTCGAAGGGTATAAATGTAAAAATGATAACATACTCAGGGAGCAATAAAGTTTCACCGCGCCCTCTGATGATCAAAATCCACTTCGCCCTTAGTCGACCCCTGTTCTCTCCAAGATTTTCTTCTCTCCGCATAAAGGAAGATGAAAAGGACCAAAGTCGTCTATGGATTGCTCACCGTCGTAACCGTGGGGATGTTGATAGGTGAGATTAGCCGATTCACGTATCCTGGAAATGCATTCGTGCTCCAAAAATTGGGTTGTTTGGTCAAATTAGTTCCTTTTAGCACTTGGTCAACACCATAATTTCAATTTCCGGATTGTATGGAGTGCCTTGCGAATGTTACGAATCTCCTTTTCAGGGTTCTTTTTTTTCTTGGGTTGGGGGGTGTTGGGTGTGGAGGTGGGTTTCGTCATATCAGGAGAATGCTACTAAGTAACGGGTAGAGTGGCGACATGATTTGGTCTCTGGAGCGGCCTGATCATCATTCAAAAGATGTATATTGTGAATTCATACTTTGTAATGTTATATTTTATGCATTGCCAAAAAAATCTGTCTACAAAGTTTTGATCTAGTCAACACCGAGGGAAGAGTTTGGGGCCTTAATTATAGAAGGAAGATCTCGCATGATACTGCCAGTATCTCATCCTTGACCGCCTCAGACCAGCCATTATAATGGATGCCGATTCCATAATCTTATATTCATAGTTAGAATACACAGCTCACATGCTAATGTCGAAGTCTCATCTATGACCGCCTCAGATCTGTCGTCATAGTGGACTGTTAATTTTCATAATCCTAGTTAGAATAGTGCACAATATAGGCCAGACAACAAACTGATGTAGCAAATCAAAAAGGCTAAACGAAAGGTGGGCCTTCAGCAGCTGAAGTTCAGCTCACCTTAGATGTAGTGTGCTGGAACTCTATCAGATTATCTTGTCTTTCCTGAAAGTCTTTCACACAACTGTATAAATGCCATTAGAGTGAATCGGTGCATGGAGGCTCGGGGATCACATCGGATATTTGACTGAGCTCGGGTGGACTGTCGATAGTCTTGTACAGAAAAAAGCATACTTGATTCTAGTTGTCATGGTGGATGTTGCTATTTATGGAATAAAATGGGGTACCTACCAAAGCAAAGTTCTTTATCAAATGATATTTTTTATTGTATGTATACATGATCTTCCATTTACTATACCAATTACTCATTTGGCAATTGAAGTTTTTCTATTTATCTGGTTCTCTTCATAGTTATGCCCTTTTCTGTCAAATATATAGGAGATCCAGGGCCTCTTTACGCATCATACGGATCATAACATTGGTGTAAGACATCAGATTTTTGACTTGAATCTATTGAGCCAATGCATGCTGAATATAGACTTGTTTGGAACATTTCATTGAACCGAACCCAATGCAACTGAGTTTGCATAATTCTAAATACAGTAGAGACATATATGTGGTTTTGAAATTAAACGGGTGAAAGTTTATTTAGATCTAGGATCCACTCAACCTTCTATAAGCATGAATCCTAACCTTTACTTGGCTACTATAACATCCTTTCCAACTTGAGCAACAAGCCAACAACCTTATAGAGAGAGGAGCTCTCTGGAATGTCATTAGATAAGTCGTCAGAGGTCTTGAGGTTCAACCAAGGAGCTCAAAGAGTGCACCCTTGGAAAGAGAAGCTCTTCATGGAGCATCGAGTCAAAGATCTGACCTCCTTTCCATCCCACTTTCTTTCAGGGCCCTTAACCATTGTTTAACACCCCTTTAGTTCTTGTTGTAGCCATTCTCACTATGGAGGCAAGGTGTTGGTGTTGGAATTAACAAGGAGGAGATCACCCATGAACATCTGTGTAGGTAATTAGCTTTTCCTTACATCTCTCGTGGGTTTTTATGATTTTCACAATCTCTTGTAGACCCATGGTTATATTCTTGCTAGATGACGGTTCACCTTGAAATTAGAAGTTTGTAGACAATGTTTTCAACGTGTTTCCTTGATAAAAAAATAAAAATGGCTTGTATGTATTCCTATTGGGTTTTCATTGTGGTTGCTTTTACCCTTACCCGAAAGACGCCATGCACAAAGAGTAATGTTGCAAGTTGGAGACATATAAATGAATATTCAATCTCTAAGTACCATGTAATACTTTTGAATGCATGTACCATTATGGGTTTTCACTGACTTTGTTAAAAAGAACCATGGAATACCATGAGATAAGCGCAAACATAAAAAGTAAGCAACTCCCTTAAAAAAATTGCAACTGTCAGCTGCTTGATTGATGACCATGGATTATGATGAACCGATGACCCTGAAAATGTGGTCTTTACATCATATGAGCATAGGTGCATGACTCCATTGTGTTGATTCGAGGTTGGGATCATCAAGAACGTCTATGAGATTAACCAAAAAGACATGGGAAGTTGTTGACTTTGCCTGACATAGATTGTTGGTCGTTCAGATTTCCTAGAGGAGCTACATCGATACCAGGAAGCGAGTATTGAGATTTGACTTGAAAGGCAAGTTGGCGCTGCATATGAGCTTGCACTTCCTCCACCCTACTCACTGTCTTTGATTTCACACTACTCATGATGTCTTTACTTTATTTAATCTGAGGAAGTATGCTATAGAACCAAAACTTGTAATTAACTATAATGAGTTGGATATTGAGCTAGATCTGACCTATCTTAAGCCTCCAATATGGATTCTAGACTGTGACATCAAGAAGCTGAAAAGCATAGATGCACCTTTAGTTCGGTTATTATTGCGTAGGCATGACTCCAACTAGGTTACTTAGGAAATCAAGGTAGATACGAGGGATATGTCTCACTATCATTTTAGTGATATCCATCGTATATATGTTACACACATTAAATGAATGAATGAACAATGACGTTCATTCTTTCAATTGCTATTGTTACACGAGGGCAATGCTCCTTCCAATGTTTTTTTTATAATAGTAAACTATTTGGATACATTTATGTAATGATCGTCTATATTTGACTATCAATTAGATCTTGTATGGAAGTGTTATATGTTCTATGGTTTTATTCGGATTTATTCAGATTTTAACTAAAGCAGCTCAACGAATTGTCTTTTGACCTATCTGCAAATCCGTGTAAATGTAATGTCATTAGGACCACCATGGGTCATTTTTCGGACTTAGATCCAAACAACTAAGATCTCGTCAAATAGTATCCTTCCACCACTTCTTGGCCTTCCTTGTCTCTCTTAGCCAACTAAACATCTCACATCTTTTAACTAGTGCATCATCATACCTCATTTACAAATGACCAAACCACCTTAACGATTCCCTCTCATCTTATGCTCAATCGGAGCTATACCAACTTTCCTTTTTCGAATTTGATCTTTTTGAGAACTTTTCAATGACACTAAATTTGCGTTGATCATATATAAGACACAATATATTTAAGGTCCAAAATACTTTTTTGGCTTTTAAGGAAAAATCTGTCCACTACATATGCGATTAAGCTTCTAAAATTGATTTAATCATTTGAAATTCATCAAAATTCAGAATGTGTCTGCACGAGATTTCTGTCATGATGATAAGAAGGCCGATACAGAACTCGACTGGGGCTGTATATTGGTCGTAATGTGTCTACATGATCATATGGGGAATCAGTTGTGTTCGCAAGTTCATGCCACAACCATTTACACAAAATATTTTGACTTTTTAGGGTTAATGGGGTCATTTTGAAGTCTGAAATCACCCCTTTATCTGCTAAATCAAACCTTGCAAGGGCCTCGTGACGAAGGAATGCGCCGAGGAAAGAGTCGTGGATGTAATTTACCCATAGGCCTTCTCTATATAAGAGGAAAGAGTCGTGGATGCGCCGAGGAAATATTTTGACTTTTTCTGTTACTTTTATTTTCTTGTTTCCATCCTATGTAATTTACCCATAGGCCTTCTCTATATAAGAGAGCCTAGGGTTCTCTGGAATAAACGACGAATCCTCTTCTTCCAACATGGTATCAGAGCCAACCTAAAACCCTAGCCACGCACCCCCCGCCTCTCTCTCGCTGTCCGCCGCCCCCTCCTCCTCCCATCGTTGCCCCCTCCTCTCGCCACCCCCCACCGTCCTCTTCCCACCGCCAAACCTCCTCTCCTCTTCCCGCCGCCAAGCCTACCCTCCTCTTCCCGCCAATGCCCCCCACCCCCTCCTCTTCTCGCCGGCACCCCCCTTCTCTTCTCGCCGATGATTCGTATGTCAAAGTCTGGCTTTCGGGTACACTGACGATGGAGATTGCTAATAATGTACTCCATCAGCCTACTACTATGTCAACGTGGGACATCCTTGCAGCACCATACTTGCAGGTGCGGAATGAGACCAAGATCCTTCAACTCCAGCATGACATATTTACAGTCAAGCAGAATGGATGACCTCTTCATTCGTTATATACATCCTTGCGAGGGATGTTTGAGAAGCTCTACAGCATCATTCCCCTTACGGCGACTCCCGAGCAGCAGAAGACCTTTCGGAATGCTACTGTGGTGTGGGTCTTACTTGCAGGACTTGACCCTGAATATGATGCTACTCGCTCGCAGATTCATGCAGATGCTACTATTCCTCCAATGAAGGAAGTCTACTACATGCTTAGCCGAATTACAATCCCATCTACTTCTACTACTTAACCTCCTTCGGCGATGGCGACCTCCCAAGACAGGGGAGCCTCTTCTTCGTTCTGTGGCTGTGGACCTCGTGGTAGAGGCGTCCGCATCAGTCAGCCTTGCACCTTCTGTCATCGCCCAGGTCACACGGAGGATACATGCTATTCTAAGCACGGTTTTCCGGCGTCGGCGCATGTAGCCGAGTATGTTGCATCTCCACCAGCATCCTGCTTCAAACCAGAGGTTCGAGAAACTTGTTGCTAGATTTAGAGACATTATGCCTCTTGTCTTTACAGAACCTCATGGAGGCAACTCGGACGTAGCTGCTTCTGCCTCAACCAGTACATCAACCACTGCTAGCACTATGGTAGTGCTTATGCCTTTACTTCATGTCGTGGATCCGACGTTTCAGAATGGATTATGGATTCTGGCGCGACACATTACCTTTGTCGAGACAAAGATAAACTTACATCCTACAGGGAGATTTCACCAGGGCGATTTGTAGTGATAGCAGATGGGACCCATTCCCCCATCATTGGACATGGGAGATCAATTTGACATCTTTTATGCATCTACAAAATGTGTTGCACACTCCGGATTTTTCGATGAATTTATTATCTATTAGTCAGATTACGAAGGATTTGCACTTTCGCGATATTTTTGACCCATCGTCTCTTGTTTTTCAGGACATTCTTACGGGCAGGGTGATTGGCTGTGGCTGTGAGTAGGATGGTCTTTATCGTCTGGTTCGAACTCCCTATGATGGCGTCTCCTCTCAGTCTAGTGGACCAGTCTCTCCATTTACATGGCATCTACGCGTTGGCCACTTCCCTGTTTAAAAGGTGCGTCATCTCTCGCCGTAGATTTCATCGGGTTCTTCCTTTTAGTGTGAAACGTGTCAATTGGGAAAGCATCATAAATATACTTTCCCTAGTCATCAGTCTCGGAGCAGTAGTTCCCCTTTTGAATTATTTCATGTTGACATTTAGGGTCCGAGTCGTGTTCCTGATCACCAGGGGTACATGTTTTACCTAGTCGTTGTTGATGACTTTTCTCGGTTGTCATGGGTGTTTTTGTTGAAGAATAAATCCGAAGCAGGGATGTGATAAAAAATCTTATAAATGATGTGCAGAATGTGTTTTCTTCCACTATGAAATTTGTGTGTACGGATAATGCTTTGGAATTTTGTACTCATGCTCTTTCATATTTTTCTCGTCTCGCGGCATTATCCATCAAACAACTTGTGCTTACACGTCTCAACAGAATGTCGTTGTTGAGAGAAAACATTGTCATCTTCTTGATATCACTCGGACTCTGTTTATCCATAGTTGCGCTCTCATTTCCTTTTGGGTGATGTAGTCCTTACAACATGTTATCTAGTGAATCGTATGCCATCCTCTGTCTTAGATGAGAAAGTTCATCTTTCTGTTATTTTTCCTGACAAGGAATTATTTTCACTTACTCCTCGTGTCTTTGGTGCTATAGCCTTCGTTCACTTGTTGTCTCCAGGACTTGACAAGCTCTCACCTAGGGCTGTAAAGTGTGTGTTTGTTGGGTACTCTCGGACTCAGAGGGGTTACCGATGCTATGACCCTATAAGCCGAAAATATTATGTCAATGCTGATGTCACATTCTTTGAGTCTGTCATGTATTTCTCTCCTGCGTGTGACATGTTAGCTTCATCCACATCTGATAATGAGATCTATGTGCCACCTCCTCCTCTACATCCGTCTTTGCATGTACCAGTTCCTGTTATTCCACCACCACCACCACCATCACCCACAACCACCTGTTGCACCTTTACAGAAATTTTATACACGTCGGTCTGTCCCTGCTCATGGTAATCGTCAACCATCGACCACGCCTCAGGTTTGTCAAGATAATATTACTAACAATGGGTCTGAAAATTTGTAAGTGCAGGAATCTTTGTAGGAGAATAGCACACCAGCGAGTACTGTTCCTGATGATATGAATGTACCTATCGCCTTACAGAAGAAGAAGCGTACATGTACATCATATCGGCTTGCTTTACATGTTTCCTTCCATCGTCTCACATGGGACTTTCAGAGGTTTGTCGTGGCCCTATATGTCATGGAAATACCACCGAATTATCAGGATGCCTTGAAGGTTAGCTGCTGACGTTCAACCATGGAGGAGGAGATGGTTGCTCTGCAGTTGCGAGGTACATGGAGCTTGGTTTCGCTCCTCCAGGAGCATCTGTTATCAGCTGTAAATGGGTATTCACTGTCAAATATCATGCAGATGGTACCCTTGACTGTTACAAGGCGACTAGTGGCGCGAGGGTTCACTCAAACATACAGTGTTAAGATATTTATGTTATTTTGTCCTTTTCCCATATTGTTTATTTCTATTGTCATGTTTATGTAATTTACCCTTTGAACTTTTCTCCTATATAAGAGAGCTCTAGGGTTAGATGGAATACAATTCTTTTCTTTCTCTTCCACATGGTATGAGAACAATAGCCTTAAACCGGAGCATGTTCCCTAAGATCCGATCCCCCACCAAAACCCTAGCCGTCTAGCCCCCTCCCCGCCACCGCGGGCTTAACTCCCGCCGCCGCCGAGGGCTTCAAGCGTCGTCGCCCCGCTAAGGGCTTCACCCACATCGGCCTACGTTGTCGCCAGTGCCCCACACTGTCGCCTGTGCCATGCGTCCTATCTCCCATGCGGCGCTGCCCGAGCGCAACTTCGCCTATTTACGGGTCTCGCGTGCGGGCTTTGGCATGTTGACGCTTCATCTTGTGGATTGTTGGGTATCTAGGGTGTGACATTAACATCTAGAAACACCCTAGTTATCCAAAGGACTCTCCAAAAGGATGGAAGAGGTTGTGGTATGAGTCTACACCCACAACCATCTTCCTGTATGTTAGTGTAGACGCTTGGTATCTCTTGTTGCTAGCCCAGTCTTGAAGATAGTTGTCATCATATCTGACAACAAAGTGGAAGTCCCATCCTCAGGTGTCTTCAAAGGTCCGACACCCATTATCAAAATGGATGGAACCAACTATGAATTGTGGGCCATGCGGGTCATGAGTTTAATGCAATGTAATGGCAGGAATCACATCCTCACGACAGAGGAGCCACATGACAAGACTGGGACAAATGCTTCATGGGAGGCAGATGATGCGTATGCTCGCGTATGGCTATCTGGGACTATATCCACGGAGATAGCTAATGATATATTGAGTCAGCCTACTGCAAGGCTATGTGGGACATTCTTGCCGCGGCATACTCTCGGCAAAGAATGAGTCGAAGATACTTTAGATCCAGCATGATATCTTCACATTGAAGCAGAATGGTCGCCATCTTCACACCCTCTATACTTATTTGAGGGGTATATTCAAGAAGTTACATGGCTACATATCCTTGACTATTACACCTGAGCAGCTCAAGGCATACAGAGATTCTGTGATGACTGGAGTATTTCTAGCAGCCCTGGATCCGGAGTATGATGCAGCTCGTGCCCAGATCCTCACTGATGCTACCATACCTCCTATGGAGAAGGCGTATCGCAGATTGAGTAGACTATGTATATCCTCTGGTAGTACTGTACAACACCAGAGGTCTTCAGCTATGGCGGCGTCATGTGGTAGAGGCAGCCATACATTATATCGTGGCAGGGGAAGTCCCAACCGTGGCAGAGGAGGTGGTGGTTGAGCCACTCTGAGGAAACTTGCTATTCTAAGCATGGGTTTCCTATGTCATCCAGAGTTGAAGAGCAGACACAACAGACTGGGAGTCCATCACCTGCATATGATCAGAGGTTTAACGAGCTTATAGCACGACTGAGAGAGATTATGCCTGGCACGTCTGGATCCGTTAGCTCTCCTTCAGGATCCTCAGAGGTTGCTGCCTCAGCATCTGCGTCTACATCAGGTATAGAATATGCTTTTACTAATTGTTACAGGGCCGACTTATCGGAATGGATCATGGATTCTGGTGCATCCCATCATCTCTGTGGTGACAGAGGTCAGTTTAGTGTTTTTCGTTCTACTCAGCCTGGACGATCAGTTGTGATAGCAGATGGAACATATTCCACCATCACTGGTCGGGAGGGGGGGTGCAGTTGACTTCTACATCGAGGCTTCAGAATGTTCTCTATGCTCCTGAGTTTTCTATAAATCTATTATCAATTAGTCAAATCACCAGAGAATTACATTGTCGTGCCATATTTGATCCTTCTGCTCTTGCGTTTCAGGACATACTCACGGGCAGAGTGATTGGAACTGGTCGTGAGCAAGGGGGTCTTTACAAACTAGTGCAGTCTCTGTATGCTGACGCTTCTTCTTCTCTCTACACTATATATGTCTCTCCATATATGTGGCATCTGCGTTTTGGTCATCTTCTTCTGCAAAAGCTGAGTCATGTTCTTCCACAGATTTCTCCTCGCTCCGCTTTTCAGTGCGAGGCTTGCCATCTTGGGAAGCATCATCGCTCCACTTTCCAGAGTCGTCAGAGTCCAAGTAGTCATAGTCTGTTTGAGTTGCTCCATTTTGATATTTGGGGTCCTAGTCGTGTCTCAGATCATCAGGGATACATATTTTATCTTGTTGCGGTTGATGCTCGATTGTCTTGGGTTTTTCTTCTTAAGAACAAGTCTGATGTTGGTCATGTTATTCCGTCTTTTATTAATGAAATAAAGAACATTTTCTCTGCAAAAGTCAAGTTCATACGTTCTGATAATGCACTAGAATTTTGCAGTTCTCATCTTTCTCAATTTATCAGGTCTCATGGTATTGTGCATCAGACATCATGTGCATATACTTCCCAACAGAATGGGGTGGCCGAAAGGAAATACCGTCATCTTTTGGATGTTACCAGAACCCTTTTGATCTTCGGTACTGGGGGAGAAGATCCCGTTCTTGATTGCGTTTCTCGAGACGGATCTCTTCTCGCTTACACCTCGTGTTTTTGAATCTGTAGCATTTGTTCATCAACTTTCTCTTGGTCTTGACAAGCTCTCTCCCAGAATTGTCAAATGTGTGTTTGTTGGATATTCCAAAACCCAAAAGGGATATCGCTGTTTGACCCTATTCGACGCAGGCACTATGTCAGTGCTGATGTCACCTTCTTTGAGTCCATCATGTATTTCTCTCCCACAGGTGACAGGCTTACTCCTTTAGAGGATGGAGAAGAGATTTGTATGCCTCTTCTCCCGTCATTGCCAAGTTCAAATCCATCACCACCACCACCACCATTGCCTCCACCACCATCTTCTATTTTCTTTCCTCAAGTCCTCCATCATCCAGCACGCCCAAGGTATGTACTGAGCATTTGAGTTCTTCTGACGGCACAGGTGATTTGCATGTACAGACTGGGGTAGAGGGTGCATATACTATCTCTACTACTCCTGCTGACGATTTGGATATGCCTATTGCACTTCGGCGGCAGAAACATGCATGCACAAAGCACCCTATTGGTTCTCATGTTTCCTTGAAGCCTCTTTCCAAGGATTTTCAACACTTTGTTATGGGGTTGTCAGCTGTAGAGATACCACAGTCATATCAGGAGGCACTGCAAAGTAGTCAGTGGCGTTTGGGTATGGAATAGGAGATGGAAGCTTTACAGTCACGAGGTACGTAGACTGTAGTCCATGCTCCACCAGGTGCGTTTGTTATTGAGAGCAAGTGGGTATTTACTGTGAAGCATCGGGTTGATGGTACCGTAGATAGATACAAGGCTAGGTTGGTTGCTCGTGGGTTCACCCAGACCTACGGAGTGGATTATCAGGACACCTTTTCTCCTGTAGCGCGTCATTCTATCTTGCGAATTTGCTGTTGATGTGGTACGTGATTGGTCAATTTTCCAATTAGATGTCAAGAATGCTTTCTTGTATGGTGATCTGCAGGAAGAGCTTTACATGCAGCAGCTACCTGGGTTTGCTGATGAGGGGGAGCCTAATATAGTCTGCCATCTTCATAAGGCTATATATGGCCTTAAGCAGAATCCGAGGACTTGGTTTCAGAAGCTCTCAGAATTGATTGAACAGAAGGGGTTTATCAGATCTATTACAGATCATACTCTCTTTGTAAAGAGAAACCAGAGAGGTATTATAGTCATTCTAGTTTATGTTGATGACATTGTTATCATTGGCAGCGATGAACATGGCATTCAAGCCGCTAAGGATTTCCTTGGACAATAGTTTGTTACCAAGGACCTTGGCACGCTTCGTTACTTCCTTGGCTTGGAGTTTGCACGAAATCAACAAGGTATGGTTATGACACAAAGAAAGTATGTTACTGATCTTTTATCTGAGACAAGTATGACCGGATGTAGACCAGCTACTACCCCGATGGATCCTAATCCGAAGCTCCATGATGATGAATTTGAGGAGGTGGACAAGAGCCGATAAAAAGAGCTGGTAGGGAAATTATTATATATAACTATTACCATGCCCGATATATCCTTCGCTGTGAGCAAAGTAAGTCAATTCATGGAGCAACCCAAGCAGGCACACATGGATGCAGTGTTCATGATCTTGAGATATCTGAAGTCATCTCCATGTGCAGGTCTTCTGTTTAGAAGAGATACGTCTCTCTCAATTACACGGTGTGCGGATGGAGACTATGCTGGGTGTCCTAAGGATAGGAAGTCTACTTCAGGCTTCATTGTGTTTGTTGGCAGCTCATTGGTCTCATGGAAGAGTAAGAAACAAACTGTTGTTGCTCGATCTAGTGCGGAATCAGAATATAGGGCAATGGCTCAAGGTAGTACGGAGATGATGTGGGTCAAATCTGTCTTGACCGATTTAAAGATTGAAGTGCATCCTCCTATGCATCTCAAATGCGACAATCATGCATCCTCATTCATAGCTAATAATCAAGCATTTCATGAAAGGACAAAGCACATTGAGGTGGACTGCCACTATACTCGTGCTCTGATCTAAAAAGGGCTTATCTCAACTTCTTATGTAACGTCAGGAGATCAGATTGTAGATATGTTTACTAAAGCTCTTGCTGGAGGTCCTTTTCATCACTGTTATTCCAAGCTGAGCGTGATAGATATATATATATATATATATGCTCCAGCCTAAGGGGGAGTGTTAAGATAATTATGTTATTTTGTCCTTTTCCCATATTGTTTATTTCTATTGTCCTGTTTATGTAATTTACCCTTTGAGTTTTTCTCATATATAAAAGAGCTCTAAGGTTAGATGGAATGCAATTCTTTTCTTTCCCTTGCACATACGGTGTAGATTATATGGACACATTCTCTCTAGTTGTGCGTCACTCGACACTATGTGTCCTCCTTTCCGTTGCTGTGGTATGTGATTGGCCCTTGTTTCAACTTGATGTTAAGAATGCCTTTTTGTGTGGGAATCTGCAGGAAGAAGTCTACATGCAGAAACCTCCGGGGTTTGCTATTGAGGGGGAGAGCCAGATAGTATATAGACTTCATAAGGCAATATATGGCCTTAAACGAAGTATGTAGGCATGGTTTCAGAAGCTTTCTGACCTAATTGATAGGTAAGGGTTCAAAAGATCAAATGCAGATCATTCTTTGTTTGTCCAAAAGACTCCTAAAGGTACTGTTGTTATCATGGTGTATGTTGATGATATACTTGTTACAGGAGATGGTATGCAGAGGATAAAAATGGCAAAAGCATTTATGGGCCGTCAGTTTGTTATTAAGGATCTTGGTACCCTACGGTATTTTCTAGATTGGAATTTGTTAGGAATGCGTAGGGTCTTGTGATGACCCAAAGGAAGTATATTACATATATGCTTGTTGAGACGGGCATGATCGGGTGTCGACCCTCGACTACTCCCATGGATCCTAGCATGAAGTTATATGATGATGATATAGATGCGATTGACAGGAGAAAATATAGAGAGATGGTGGGAAAGCTTCTCTATATTACTATCACTAGACTTGATATCGCTTTTGCAGTGAGTCAGGTGAGTCATTTCATGGAACGACCCAGACAAGTACATATGGATGCCATATACATGATATTGAGATACCTAAAGTTGTCTCCAGGTGCAGGATTACTGTTCAGGAAAGAAATAAAAATTTCTGTTTCTGCATGTGTTGATGCAGACTATGCAGGAGGATCGGGAGTCTACTTCAGGTTTTGGAGTGTTTGTTGGTAGTTCTTTGGTTTCTTGGAAAAGCAAGAAACAAACAGTGGTGGCCAGATCTAGTGCTGAATCTGAGTATAGGGTCATGGCACAAACAAGTACAAAGATGATGTGGTTCGAGTTGTGTTAGAAGATTTGCATATAGATGTACCTCTGCCCATGCAGTTACAATGTGATAATCAAGCAATGCTATTCATTGCTAATAATCCTGCATTTCATGAAAGAACAAAGCATATCGAGGTAGACTGCCACTACACTAGAGATATGATTCAAAAGAGCTTGATTTCTACTTCCCATGTCAGTTCAGGAGAGCAGACTGCCGACATCTTTACCAAGCCATTGCTCAGAGGGCCAATCCAGAAGTGTTCTTCCAAGCTGAGCATGATTGACATCTATGCTCCATCTTGAGGGGGATTTTCTGTTAATTTTATTTTCTTGTTTCCATCTTATGTAATTTACCCGTAGGTCTTCTCTATATAAGAGAACCTAGGGTTCTCTGGAATAAACGACGAATCCTCTTCTTCCAACAATACAACAATCCAATCACAACAACAATTACATGCATTTTTCCGCATAATTACTCCAAGGAATTGAAAGGGAAGAAGAGAATGTGGATAAATCTCAGACGTCAACAACAGAAGGTATAGTTGTACCTTAGATCTTCAAAATTAGAGGGATATGACTCACAACAACATCATGCAGGAATGAGAAGGGCTCCTTTGGTGGAGGAAGAATAGAAGAAAAGAGGAAGAGATGAGTAAAAGAAGAGGGGAGGGCTTGGTGGTATAAATAAGAAGGGGAGGGGGTGGGGTGTTGGCTTTTGGAAGAGAAGGCTGGTTGAGATTTTTGATATTTATTTTTTATAACTTTTATTTCTAACTTATGTGAAATACCAAAGTTATTACCATTATCACCTTGAATCTCTGATTTCAGAAGTATAACAACTCGTTTTGACCGTCTCGGAGTGACGATCAAAGTGAGTATAATATTCACATTTTTCTCATATGAGAGATTTAGAAATTGATGAAATATGATTTTGATTTATGATTAAATTTTACGATCTAAACGGGTCAAACGACCTTTGATCGACAAACGGTTAATTCCTTCGGTTCGATTTTAACGAAATTTTTAATGGTCTATTTTTTCGTGGTTCGGACCACGACTTTTTCAAATGATACTTGTTAGAGTAAAACAATACTCTGATGTCTTATTCCATAGAGCCCTCGGGTCTCTTATATAGGGAGAAAACCCTTGGGTAAATTACAGAGTCTTACAAAATATAAATAGAAATTACGGAACAATAAAACGTAACATATATAAGTCTCTACACTCCCCCTCAAGATGGAGCATAGATATCTATCATGCTCAGCTTGGAAGAACATCTCTGGAAAGGTCCTCTGAGCAGTGGCTTGGTGAATATGTCAGCAGTCTGATCCTCTGAACTGACATGAGAGGTGGAAATGAAGCCCTTCTGAATCATGTCTCTAGTAAAATGACAATCCACCTCGATGTGCTTTGTTCTCTCGTGAAAAGCCGGATTATTGGCAATAAACAATGCTGCCTGATTGTCACATTGGAGATTCATAGGCAAGGGGACATCTACAGTCAAATCTTCTAAGACTGCTCTAACCCACATCATTTCTGCAGTTGCTTGTGCCATGGCTCTGTCCTCGGATTCCGCACTGGACCTCGCCACAACAGTTTGTTTCTTGCTTTTCCAAGAAACTAAAGAGCTTCCTATGAAGATAGCAAATCCAGAAGTGGATTTACGATCCCTTGGACATCCTGCATAATCTGCATCTGCACAAGCTGAAATAGACAGATCCGTATCTTTCCTAAATAGCAACCCTGTGCCTGGGAAAGACTTCAGATATCTCAATATCATATACAAGGCATCCATATGAACTTGCCTTGGCTGCTCCACAAATTGACTCACCCGGTTTACTGCAAAGGCAATATCCGGTCGAGTTATAGTAATATATAAGAGCTTACCCACCATCTCTCTGTACCTTCTTTTGTCCACCTCCTCGGTATCATCATCGTACAGCTTCATGCTTGGGCCCATAGGTGTACTTGAAGGTCTGCATCCAGTCATTCCTGCTTCAGCTAGCAAGTCCGTAACATATTTTCTTTGAGTCATCACCATTCCTTGTGCATTTCGTGCAAACTCTATCCCCAGAAAATATCGTATCGTGCCCAGATCCTTCGTAATGAACTGGTTTCCCAACAGGGACTTGGTTATCTCAATCCCCTGAGCATCATCTCCTGTGACCAAGATGTCATCAACATATATCATAACAACAACTGTACCTCTAGGGGTCTTCTGGATGAACAATGAATGGTCCACATTTGATCTCCTGAACCCCTGTTTTTCAATTAGCTGAGAAAGCTTCTGGAACCATGCTCGGGGACTTTGTTTGAGGCCATAGATAGCCTTATGAAGTCTGCACACCATCTGAGTCTCCCCCTCAGCAGCAAATCCTGGTGGTTGCTGCATGTAGACTTCCTCCTGTAGGTCTCCATACAAAAAGGCATTCTTGACGTCAAGCTGAAAAATGGTCCAGTTACGTACCACAGCAACAGATAGGAGGATGCGAAGAGTGGAGTGTCTAGCCACTGGTGAAAAAGTATCCAAATAATCTACCCCATATGTCTGGGTAAATCCCCGTGCTACAAGTCTTGCCTTGTACCTATCAAGACGTCCATCCGCATGATATTTCACCGTAAAGATCCACTTGCAACTCACCACAGGGGCACCTGGAGGAATGGGAACAAGAGACCAAGTCCCTCGAGACTGCAGAGCACGCATCTCGTCTTCCATGGCTAGACGCCAGCAATCAATCTTCATGGCATCTTGATAGGTCCGTGGAATCTCAACAGACGAGACAACAGCTACAAACTTCTGGAAGTCCCCATTGAGACGATGAAATGAGACTTGAGAGGCAAGAGGATATGAAGCACATTGTCTTCGCTGCTTCCTGTGAGCAATGGGCCGATCCAGATCATCTATCATTGTGTCGACCGGATGATCCTCGTCTTGCTGTAGAGGCTCCTGCACTGGTGCATTTTCTAACCCATCATTAGTGATAATGTCAGAACATACCTGAGGCGTATTGGATGGTTGACATGTAGCTTGAGCTGGTCCTGTACGCCTTGTATAGAACTTAGGAAAAGGTTCAATTGGAGGTGGTGGTGGTGGTGGTGGTTGTGGAGTAGAGGATTGACCCATGCTTGGAGGTGGAGGTACATAGACACTAGAATCTGTGGATGTGGAGGAGACCAATCTGTCACCTGTAGGAGAAAAGTACATGACGGGTTCGAAAAATGTAACATCAGCGCTCACATAGTACTTGTCATGAACGGGGTCATAGCAACGATATCCTTTCTGTGTCCTGGAGTAGCCCACAAAAACACACTTGATAGCCCTAGGAGAAAGCTTATCAAGTCCTGGAGACAAGGAGCCCTGGGAATGTAGTGAGACGCCAACATAAGAGTTCCGTACAAGACGATAGAGGCCATTGTGCTCAGAACCACAGCCAATCACCTTGCTCGTTAGTATGTCCTGAAAAATAACAGACGATGGGTCAAAAATAGCACGACAGTGCAAATCTCGTGTAATCTGACTAATGGATAAAAGATTCATCGAGAATTCTGGTGCATCTAAAACATTCTGTAAGTGCATAGATGGCAGCAAAGCCGTCTCCCCCTGACCGATGATAGGGGAATGAGTGCCATCAGCAATGAGTACAGAACGATCAGGCTGGACAGGTCTATAGGACTGCAGAATCTCTTTCTCACGACAGAGATGATGGGTGGCTCCAGAATCAACAATCCATCCTGTGAGATCATGGTTATGATATGAGCCGGAGGGACTACCTGAGGCACTGGTTGAGGCAGATGTACTTGCTGATGCCGAAGCCGCAACATCAGACGCATCAGCACCCTCTGATGATGACTGTGGCATGATATCATGAAGCCGTGCCACTAGCTCCTCGAACCTGTGATCTGGAGTAGATGCTGGTGGACCCTGAACATGATCAGCGACACGCGCAGAAGGAGGGAAGCCATGCTTGGAATAGCATGTATCCTCCGAATGACCAGTACGACGACAGAATGAGCACGTAGAGCGTATGCGACCTCCACGGCCACGTCCACCACTTCCTCTGCCACGAAATGAGAAGGAACTACCTCGTCCTCTGGAGACAGCCATTGCCGAGGGAGGTGTAGTCGTTGTGTTCGATGGAACTGGAACATGACTGAGCCGTCTGTAGACTTCTTCCATTGGTGGAATGGTGGCATCAACAAGGATCTGAGAACGTGCTGCCTCATATTCAGGATCAAGGGCAGCAAGTAAGACGCCAACCATAGTAGCGTTGCGGAACGTCTTCTGCTGTTCCGGCGTGGCTGTGAGTGGAATTGTGCTATAAAGTTTCTCGAACATTCCACGAAGAGACGTGTACAGAGAATGAAGAGGCCTCCCATTTTGCTTCGTGGTAAAGATATCATGCTGCAACTGCAGCATCTTGGTCTCGTTCCGTACCTGAGAGTACGTCGTGGCCAGAATATCCCACATCGCCTTGGCGGTGGGTTGATGGAGAACATCATTTGCTATCTCCGTTGTGAGCGTACCCGACAACCAGACTTTGGCGTATGCGTCATCGGCCTCCCATGAGGCATATATTCCCGTCTTCTCCGGCGGTTCATCTTCGGTAAGAATATGCTTCTTACCACACGACTTCATGAGACTGAGGAACTGCATAGCCCACAGTTCGTAGTTTGTCCCGTCCATTTTGACGATAGGTGCCGAACCTTTGAAGGCACCGATGGCGGGCATATCGACCTTTTGATCTGACATACTGGCGGAGAAGAAGAACTAGGGATGATAGACCAAGAGACAAGTGTCTACCACGGCATGTGAGGATTCAAGTGCACATGTAGACGTTATGCACTTGAACCCATCATCAATCCGAGCCCGACCGAAGCGAAACGGACGACAGGGAGGCTAATGAAGCCTCGGCTGTGAAGGGGCGGCGGGGCTAGGGCCGGCAGCGGCTTGGCGGGGACCTGGCAGGGGCCTGCGGGAGCCTGGCGGGGCTGGCTGGGGGCCCGGCGGAGGGGTTGGGGAAGTCGGCGGCGCGGGGGGGGGGGGGGGGTGGAGGAAACCCTAGGTTAGGGTTAGGGCTCTGATACCATGTTAGAGTAAAACAATACTCTGATGTCTTATTCCATAGAGCCCTCGGGTCTCTTATATAGGGAGAAAACCCTTGGGTAAATTACAGAGTCTTACAAAATATAAATAGAAATTACGGAACAATAAAACGTAACATATATAAGTCTCTACAATACTAAATTCGATGAAATCGATTTTTTGGTCGATTGCACCTAAACGAAATTTGATTTACAATCTATGGATCGATTCAGATTATTTAGATTGATATTTTGTCGGATCATATGGACCGAAATTAGGTCGGACTCAGTTTCAAATCTGAGTGTTTCAACTAGGGTTCCGACGATGAAGGAAAGGGGCCCTAAGGCAACTGAGTTTGCCGCTATGGGGATGGCGGTGGAAAGGTGGTCGCGTTGCACGCATGGGCTAGTGACGACGAGAGAGAAGGGCTAGCTGTGGTGGCAACACATGATAGAGCGGTCCGGCGGGTGGGGTATGATGTGTAGGCTTCAAAGCTCCAATCTAGGACCACCACTCTAAGATTATGCGGAGAAATAATAGTGACTTATTTTTTATGAGGGCTATAGGGCTCTCTTATATAGAGAGGAGGAACCCCGTAGGGAATATTAGACAATAAGGACGTAAAAAAAGAAAAAATACAAAATAAACATTAACCATCATGGTAAGGACATCCGCTACTATAACAAAGAGCAAAGGTGCTAGCAAGCACCCTTAATGAATGCCTCTCTACAATGGAAAGAAACCCCCCAACCTGCCTTCCATTTAAAGAACATCATACGATGACGTCATCATGCATCTCTTCATCCAACCGATTCACTCATTAGGAAAATCCCTTTGGTGCATGGAAATGTAATTGAATCTTCAATCTATACAATCATATGCCTCGGAGAAATCTCTTTTTGTAGAAATTCTATATAAGGAGCCTTAGGGTAGTATAATGGAGTCTGACAATTCTTGGTAGTATAATGGAGTTTGACAATTCTTTCTTATTCGTCTTCTTCTTCTACTTGTTATCTGATGTAGGAGATCATCCCCCCGCCTCTATGCCACCTCTTTGTCTTAATGTTCCACCAATGCCAACTCCTAAAATTGCTATTGCCTTTGGCCATTGCCGCCATCAGCCATTGCCACCATCCTTTGTCGTCAACTTGTCCATTGCCTTGGCGGAGCTTGAGATCCAAGTCTCATCTGGATAGATTTTTGGTTTTGGGGGAGGTGTTGGTTGTCTTTCCATTAGTCAGGGCCCGAGCTTTGCCTAGGGCATACTCGGACCACACACCTTTGCTCTGGTATTCAGGAGAGGGCATGTGTCCTCAGAGGGGTTTCACGAGACCGTTGCGACATTCTGGGAGGGGTGCCAGATTTCTTGATCGATGAGGAGTAGACTTGTGCATAGACTGGCCTCGCTTATGAGGCATTTGATAGAGTTCAACAAGGCGAACCGGGTTCGATGCCGAGCCAGGTGGTCTATGACATAAGAGGAGGTGTACAGATTGGATATACTAGAGGATGAGAGAGTGCTGATACCAGAGGAGGTGGCGGAGAGAGGTTTTCACCTCAATGAGATTTTCCTGGAAGACACGAAGCAGGAAGTGGCATGGAGATAGATTCAGAAAGAAATGGTTGAGGGAATGTGATGCGAATACAAGTTTTTTTTACTCTATGGCCATCGAGAGAAGGCGGAAAAATTTGATACACTCGATCACCGTTGGTAATTGGTAGAGTGGTGTTTGAGGGGGACACTGACATGGGGGTGGCGTTGCAGTCACATTTTCAAACTTTCAGTAGGTGACACACACGTTCATGATGGCGATGGCAAGGAAGAGGCATCGTGCATATATCCGATTCAGAGGCAGGCTCGTTGGTGAGGGATTTTACTGAGGCTGAGACCAAGTAGTCACCTTTTCATCTCAATACAGATGAGGCACCGAGCTCGGACGGGTTTCCAATGATGTTATATGGGGACTTCTGGGATGTGGTCAAGCATGCCGTGATGGGATTGTTGGAGAAATTTTGTGGAGGGAACATGGGATTTGACAGGTTAAACGATGCTCTTTTCTTTTTGCTGTTGAAGAAGGGTGCCCCGAGCATGGTGGAGGACTACATACCGATCGCATTGTCCAATGTTATATATCTTATTATCTTCGAGGTCCTGGCTAACCGCTTATGGTGGATGCTGTAAGAGATCATTTTGTCGGAACATGCATCGTTTGTGTTGGGAAGAGCCATGAAGGATGTACTGGTGATGACAACAGAAGTGGTGTCGGATTGGAGACGCAGCAGGGCCAAGGGGGTGTTGCGAAAGGTCAAATTTTCCAAAGCATACGACTGTGTGGATTGGAGGTTCTTTTGGGCTTCGTTGGAGAAGAGATGTTTCCCGGGGTTGTGGATTGCTTGGATGAAGCGGTGTATCACGACTGCTTCCCATGTCGTGCTGGTCAACGATGGGCCAGAGGGAGGTTTCTTTCAACCTCAGAGAGGTATCAGATATGGGTGTCCGTTGGCTCCGCTTTTCTTTATGATTGTGGTTGATACATTAGCGATGATGATGAGGCTGACAACAAATGGGGACTGGTGTGCTGGATATAGGAAGGAGGAGTTAGACATACCACGACAACAATAACAAAGCCGTTTCCCACAATTAAGTAGGGTCGGTTACATGGATTCTTCGCCTCCATTCAGATCTATCTTGGGTCAATCCCGGGCTTATATCCACAAAACTATGATCCCTTCGTATGGTCTCTTTCCAACACTTCTTAGGTCGTCCTCGCCCTCTCTTAGCCAGCTCAGGAGTTAGACATACCATTGTTGCGATATGCGGATGACACCGTGATGTTTCTGTTGACGCGGAGAGGATGCATCGTGCATCAACTATTATGGATATTTTTGGTAATGTGTCCGGACTTCAGATCAATAGAGAAAAATTTATGGTGGTTCCCTTTGGCATCACTGAGTAATAGCTACTGACCTCGATTGCGATTTTGGGCTCCTCCACCGCTACATTACTGATTTACGTAGGCCTCCCCTTGGTGGCGGGTAGGCAGAAGTCTCAGGACTGGATGGCTTTGTTGGAGAGGCTGCAGGGAAGTTGGCAGGTTGGAAGGCCAATATGCTTTCGAAGGTGGGGGGGGTGAGTTGATTCTTCTCAAGCATGTTCTTTCAACCATCCTATTTTTTTATTCCATGAGGTTACTGCCTGCAGGAGTGCGTGCGAAGATTGAAGTCGTGATGAGACAACTTTTTTGGTCTGACGTTCGACAGGTCAGGAGGGGATTCCACCTAGTAGATTGGGGCAAGGTGACATCTTCTAAAAAAAAGGGAGGGTTGGGGGTGCTACAGGCAGGGGAGATGAATAAGGCTTTTATGGCAAAATGGGTAATACATGTTTAGGGGAAATCAGAGGACCTGATGTACCAGTTGCCGAGGAAGATACAATATATCTGTGTTGCTAGAGGCTACTCTGGGGCGTCTACCATCCTCGTCAGGGAAAGGGACCACTGAAATCATTCCAGAGTTGGCGACCGAGTTGAGACCTGTTCTTGGTTGTGGAGATGGATTTTGTTTTTCGGTGGACAATTGGGATGGGGACGGGGTGTTAGGAGACTGTTACACTTCTTGCAGTTGGCATGTGGCAGAGAGGTGCTTGTGCAACAGGTTTGAGATTGAGGTGCATGGTCCCCGACATTCTCTTCGCCACTGTCGGATCAGAGGTTGGAGGATTTCATGGCGATGCAGGCGGAGCTGGCACAAGTTGAGGAATTGACAACCGGCAAGGACCATTTTGAATGGGGTGATGGGAGGTTTACGGTGAAAAAAGCTTACAGATTTTTTGTGGAGGATGGGAATGTGAGACAGGATGGGGTGAACGTTGACATGGGGATGGTATGGAGAAGTAAAATGCATAACCGAGTTAAGGTCTTTATGTAGCTGTTCAGACATGGCAAAATTCTCACCAAAGACCGTCAGGGGCAACTTTTTGGTGTAAAGGTGTCTACTTGTGATAAATGCTGGGGAGGGCCGGAAGATATGGATCATTTGTTTTTCTCCTGCCCTCTCTCGGCTCGGGTGTGGAATGGAGCTAACATCACGTGGCTTACCGGACAGGATTGTCGCACGTTCTAGAGGGTTGTTAGATCAGTGTGCGAGAATGGTCATGAAGATAACTCATATTCATTTGCATTTGTTTGGGCGATTTGGTGTGCTAGAAACTTGGTCATTTTTGGGGGGCAGATGTTTTACACCGAAAACATCATTGAACATTATAGATTGTTGTGTATGGCGTGGAGAATATGATATGATGTAATGCCCAACACTGCATTTCCTGTAAATTTTCTTTACTTTTATATAAATATACATGGAAGGCGGGTCCCTGCATGGGACTTTACCCGTCTCTTTTCTAAAGAAAAGCACCACCACCTATTGACCCAACCACCACCATTATTATCCCCAACCTCATTTCAAACCCAATCCCTTTCGCCTCCCATCAAACCACTGCCACCAACATCTGCAATCGCTACCACCAACCACCAAATCCCTTCAAAGTGAACCCACTTAGGGAAGGTTGCGCTGAAGGGGCTGCTGTTGTGCACGAGAGAGATCGAGAAAGGTGGGGGGGGGGGTAACGATGGGGTAGGGCTTCAAGGGGTTCTCAGAGTTATGGTCCATGACACTGCTCTTATACCATGAAAAAGGAAATATGAGAATTGTTTGTTATGTAGTTTAGGGTTCTCATTTTATAAAGATGAAACCTTAGAGGTAAAGAGAGGTTGCCGTATAGGGCCACATAAAAAAGAAATGAATGGTGGTCATATTACTATAAATACACCATTGCTATAACATTACAACTATCCAATGTTCATGAATGCGGTTTATATATGTATATGAATAATTGCTGAATAGTGAATATACAATATGCAGGGGCATATGCGGTTCTATGCAGTTTTCAAATTTTTAATTTTAAAATAAATCTAAAATAATAGTACTATTGAATTTATGTAACAATAATAACTGTAAGATATATACAAGGATATGAATTTAACACATAAGGGTTTCCACTTTCTTGTTTATAATTAGAATGCACAACAAATAATACATATTTAATAACACCAAGAAGCTAGTAATCTCAACAAACATTACATATTCATTCTCTCCATTAGTCAATTATTCACAAAAAGATCTCCCCCAAACACCAAAAACATGGGTAAATCAAATACGAATAGAACAAAGCATGCAATGAGTAATAACATGGGCATGTAATGTATCGTGCACTTATAAGTGTGTATATCCAGAAGACTTCAATATCAAAATAAAACAAAAGACTTATTCAAAAATAGTAATATAGAATATTGCAACAACAATATTCTAAGAAGTTAAGAGATTACTCAAGCGACATGAGAGGTGACGACATTCACCTGATGATGATTGGAAACTCGATAGCTAGTGATCCACAGAGGAGGAGGCAAAGAAACATGGGCAAGAAACCGAGCAGAAACCCACACCCAAACCACTTAGGCGAGCAACAATCCTAAACTCCGAGCGCAGTAGCAGGATGCGATGGAGATGTTGGTTTCAAGAATGCAGTATGCATATGTGTCTACTTTTAAATTTAAGTAATAAAGTGGAGTTACATATTTCTCATGAGCAATCTCTATTGACAAAAAGTGAGTGATACAAATAATCCTAAACTAGTTATTATTTGTATTTAAATAATTATATCTGTTAATCTATATAATTAAATATTGGCAGCATATGTAACATTGTTTAGAAAAATTACAGCGCTAAAAATTCTAAATAATGACTTGAACATGTGCTAAAAATTGTAGCTCTAAAAACTATAGTACTAAATAACTGTAATGGGGAAAACATTAACAAGTTATCAGCTGGGTAGGCATCTTCTCGATGTCTTACCCTCTTTTACCTCAAAAGAAATAAGTTATCGGTGGTGCATTCAAATGAAATGCTTTGAACAAGTTGGGAACAATAAGAGACTTGTTTATTCCATAAGCCATAGGCTTTCTTATATAAGGAGAGGCTTATGGGCAAATTACATAAAGCAGACAAGAGGAAAGAAAATAGATAAAAGAGTACGGAAATAAAGAAATATAGAAACATATCTCCACACTCCCCCTCAAGATGGAGAATAGATATCTATCATGCTTAGCTTGGATGAGCACTTCTGAAATGATCCTATAAGTAAGGTCTTGATGAAAATGTCTGTCATTTGGTCTCCTGAGCTGACATGAGATGTAGAAATGAATCCCTTTTGTATCATGTCACATATGTAGTGGCAATTGACCTCAATGTACTTTGTCCTTTCGTGTTAGAAATGAACAAAGCAACATGATTGCCGTATTTTAGCGACATAGGAAGTGGTATATCCTATATGTAGATCTATAAGGACTGCTCGGACCCATATCATTTCTGTACATGTTTGTGCCATATCCCTATACTTCGATTCAACACTTGATCTAGCAACTACATTTTGCTTCTTGCTTTTCCACGAGACAAGTGAATCTCCAACGGATATAACAAATCCTATTGTAGACTTCCTGTCCTTAGGACACCCAACATAATATGCATTTGCATATGCTGAGATAGTGATAGTGCCACCTCTTTTAGATAGCAGCCCTGCACCAGGAGATGATTTAAGATAGCATCCATATGTATCTGACGAGGTTGTTCCATGAATTGGTTCACCCAACTGATATCAAATGAAATATCAGGTCTGATAATGGTAACGTAAAGAAGCTTTCCCAGCAATTCTCGGTATCTTCTCCTACCAACCTCATCAGTATCATCTTCATATAGCTTCATGCTTGGATCCATTGGTGTGGTGGCGGGTCGCATCCAAGTATACCCGTGTCAGTCAGCAAATCAGTGACATTTTCTTTGAGTGATCACTAACCCTTGTTGATTTCTGGCAAACTCCAGTCCCGGAAAGTATCTAAGAGGTTCAAGATCCTTGGTAACAAACTCATGACCTAGAAATTCATTCACCCTATTTATTCCTTATATGTCATCTCCTGTAATAAGTATATCATTAACATACACTATAATAGCAATCTTACTTCTCAAGGTTCTTTGTATGAAAAGTGAACGGTCTGCATTCGACCATCTGAGCCCATGCTTCTCAAACAAATCTGAGAGCTTTTGGAACCAAGCTCGTTGGCTCTGCTTAAGGCCATAGATTGCTTTATGAAGTCTACACACTTGTGAACACTCCTCCTCAGCCACAAACCCAGGTGGCTGCTGCATGTAGACTTCCTCCTGAAGATAACCATAAAAAATGCATTCTTGACATCAAATTGAAACAATGGTCAATCACGAACCACAACAACTGATAAAAGAATCTGTAGGATAGAATAACGAGCAACAGGAAAGGTGTCAAGATAATCCACCCCATATGTCCGAGCAAAACCAAGTGCTACTAGACGAGCCTTGTACCGATCAATATTGCCATAAAAGCCCTAAATGTCGGTTTCGGTCACCATTTCGGTATCGACCAAAACAGAATTTCGATGGAATTTCGGTGGAATTTCGATTGAAATTTCGGTCATTTTTTGTACTAGGGCCCCCATATTTCTGTCATTTCGGCCATTTCGATCGAATTTCGATTTCGACTGGATATCGATATTCGACATAAATTCGACTGAATTTCGCTGAAATTTGAGGCCATGCCATATGCATTCTACTTTACTGTAAAAGTTGGAAAACGTGACTTCGATGTTTATTCAGAAAACCCTAGGCTCTCTTATATAGGGAGAGACCTTAGGGTAAATTACAGAGAGGTCTATAGAAAAGAAAGAAATAACAACAAACTCCATAAATAAATAATAACACTACTAACTATTTCTACACTCCCCCTCAAGGTGGAGCATAGATATCTATCATGCTCAACTTGGACGAACATCTCTGAAATGGTCCTCTGAGCAGTGGCTTGGTAAATATATCTGCAGTCTGATCTCCTGAGCTCACATGTGCAGTAGATATCAATCCTCTCTGGATCAAGTCCCTAGTATAATGGCAATCAACTTCAATATGTTTGGTCCTTTCATGAAAAGCTGGATTGTTGGCAATGAACAATGCTGCCTGATTGTCACACTGAAGCTTCATAGGTAGAGGTACCGCTACATGTAGATCTTCTAGTACTGAGCGAACCCACATCATTTCCGTACTGGCTTGAGCCATGGCCCTATACTCGGATTCGGCACTGGACCTTGCCACAACGGTTTGTTTCTTGCTTTTCCAAGAAACCAAAGAGCCTCCAACAAACACTGCAAACCCTGAGGTTGATTTTCGGTCCTTAGGACATCCTGCATAATCTGCATCTGCACATGCTGAGACAGATAAGTCCGTGCCCTTTCTGAATAGCAGCCCTGAACCTGGAGAAGACTTTAGATACCTCAGTATCATGTGTATAGCGTCCATGTGAACCTGTCTTGGCTGCTCCATAAATTGACTCACCCTGCTAACTGCAAATTGAATGTCTGGGCGAGTTATGGTGATGTAGAGGAGTTTGCCCACCATCTCTCTATATCTCCTCTTAACTACTTCATCAGTATCACCATCATACAGCCTCACGCTGGGATCCATAGGAATACTTGATGGTTTGCAACCATCCATGCCCGTCTCAGTCAGGAAGTCTGTAATATACTTCCGTTGGGTCATTACCAAGCCCTGTGCATTCCTCGCAAATTCTAACCCCAGGAAGTATCTCAGGGTGCCAAGATCTTTTGTGACAAATTGACTGCCAAGGAATGCCTTCGCCTTTTCTATGCCCTGTGCATCATCTCCTGTAACAAGAATATCATCCACATAGACCATAATAACAACCGTACCTGCCGATGACTTCTGAACAAACAATGAGTGATCGGCATTTGACCTCTTGAATCCTTGTTGCTCAATCAGGTTGGACAACTTCTGGAACCATGCTCTGGGGCTCTGTTTGAGGCCATATATCGCTTTGTGAAGTCTACAGACCATCTGCTTCTCCCCCTCAGCAGTAAACCCAGGTGGCTGCTGCATGTAGACTTCCTCCTGCAAGTCTCCATACAGAAATGCATTCTTGACATCTAGTTGAGATATACTCCAATCACGGACTACAGCAACAGATAAGAGAATGCGAAGGGTAGAATGTCTCGCCACTGGAGAAAAGGTATCCATATAATCCACACCGTAGGTTTGCGTAAACCCACGAGCGACCAAGCGTGCTTTATACCTATCCAAGGTTCCATCTGCATGGTATTTGACTGTAAAGACCCATTTGCAGCTCACAACGGATGCATCAGAAGGTGCAGGGACCAAAGACCATGTGCCACGAGACTGCAGGGCCCTCATTTCTTCTTCCATTGCTAATCGCCAGCATTCATTCTGCAAAGCTTCCTGGTATGTCCGTGGTATCTCCACGGAAGACAAAGCTGTGGCAAATCTCTGAAAATCACCTGTGAGACGGTGAAAAGAAACCTGTGAAGCAAACGGATAAGCGGCACATTGCCGCTTTTGTTTCCGAAGAGCAATCGGAACATCAAGACTGTCATCTGCTGTACGAGATGGGCTAGTGTCATCCTGAACTGAAGGATCCTGCACATGTACCAAACCTGACCCGTCAGTAGTAGTGCCATCTGAACATACCTGAGGCGGGATGATCGGCTGCTGTGTGGTCTGAGCAGGACCTGACCGGCGCGTATAGAATTTCGGTAACGGTGATATGATAGGCCGTGGATTGGGTGGAGGTGGAGGAGGTGGTGGGGGTGGTGGAGGTGGTGCTGGCGTGGAGACAGACAGAGGGGAAGACTCAGATGTACTCAATGTAGGTGGTGGAGGAACATAGATCTCATCAGTGGTAGTGGATGGAACCATTCGGTCACCTGCCGGAGAGAAATACATGACAGACTCAAAGAAAGTGACATCGGCACTCACAAAGTATCTCTTAGTTGTGGGATCATAACACCGGTAGCCCTTCTGAGTTCTGGAGTAACCAACAAAGACGCACTTGACTGCTCTAAGAGAGAGTTTGTCAAGTCCGGGAGATAGACGATGCACAAAAGCAACAGTGCCAAAGACACGTGGAGTTAGTGAGAATAACTCCCTGTCTGGAAAAATAATGGACATAGGTATCTTTTCACCAAGGACTGAGGATGGCATACGGTTGACTAGATAACAAGCAGTAAGGACAGCATCACCCCAGAAAGAAATAGGGGCACAACTCTGAATCAACAATGTACGAGTAATATCTAAGAGATGGCGATGCTTCCTTTCCGCGACACCATTTTGTTGTGAGGTATATGCACAAGTGGTTTGGCGAATAATGCCCTTTGATGACAGGAATTGTGACAGTAAGCGTGTACAAAATTCAAGGGCATTATCAGTCCGAACATATTTGACATTTGCAGAAAAGACATTGAACACTTCATTAATCAAGTTTTTGATCACATTTCCTGCTTCGGATTTATTTTTCAAAAGAAAGACCCACGACACACGAGAGAAATCATCCACTACCACAAGATAAAACCTGTGTCCCTGATGATCGAGAACACGACTTGGACCCCATATATCTATATGTAACAACTCAAAAGGGGAGCTACTGCTCCGACTCAGACGACGTGGGAAGCTCGACCTGTGATGCTTTCCCAACTGACACGCTTCACATTGAAACGAAGAACTAGGAGAGATCTGAGGCAGAAGATGGCGCATTTTCTGAAGCGGAAGGTGACCAAATCGGAGGTGCCAAATGTACGGAGAGACTGGTCCAGCTGAATGAGAGGAGATACCAGCATATGAATCCCGGACCAGCCTATATAAACCATTATGCTCAGAGCCACAGCCAATCACCTTGCCCGTGAGTATGTCCTGAAAAATGAGAGAAGACGGGTCAAATATGGCACGACAGTTCAAATCCTTCGTAATCTGACTAATAGATAGCAAATTCATTGAGAACTCAGGAGCATGCAGAACATTCTGTAAATGCAAAGTGGAGGACAGGAAAACCTCCCCCTGTCCAATAAGGGGCGAATGGGTACCATCTGCTATCTGTACTGAACGTCCGGGAAGAATGTCCCTGTACGCCTGTAATCTACCTCTATCTCGGCAGAGATGATGTGTGGCTCCAGAATCAATAATCCAGTCGGATATATCATGAGATGTAGTAGATCTACCTGAGGAGCTTGCGGCTGCGGAAGAACTGGCAGAGGCAGTGGCAGCAATGTCTGAGGAACCACCAGGCGAATCACTAGAAGCATGTGGCATAATCTCTCGGAGACGGGCGACAAGTTCGTCAAATCGACTATCTGCAGTAGAGGTCAGTGGAGACTGAGAGTGCTCTGCAATGCGGGCTGATGCTGGAAATCCATGCTTCGAATAGCATGTCTCCTCCGAGTGTCCTGTGCGACGACAATAGGAGCATGTCTGACTAAAGCGACCACCCCTCCCCTGGGGTCCACGGCCACGTCCACGACCACGGCCAGATGGTGGTCCACCTCTCCCACGCGAGACTGCCATCGCTGAAGGAGGTGGAGTAGAAGAGCTGGAGGAGACTGGAATGCGGCTAAGCCGTCTGTAAACATCCTCAACTGGAGGAATAACTGCATCTGCGAGAATCTGAGATCGAGCTGCATCGTACTCTGGGTCAAGGGCCGCAAGAAGAACACCAACCATGGTGGCGTTTCGAAACGCCTTCTGCTGCTCAGGAGTTGCAGTCAGAGGAATGATACTATATAACTTCTCGAACATCCCTCTTAGGGATGTATAAAGAGAATGGAGAGGTTTGCCGCTCTGCTTCATTGTGAATATGTCATGCTGAAGCTGCAACATCTTCGTCTCATTTCGCACTTGCGAATATGTGGCGGCAAGAATTTCCCACATTGCCTTAGCAGTGGGCTGATGGAGGACGTCGTTGGCAATCTCCATCGTTAAGGTGCCGGACAACCAGACCTTTGCATAGGAATCATCAGCCTCCCATGAGGCATAGATCCCAGTCTTCTCTGCGGGCTCATCCTCGGTAAGAATATGTTTCTTACCATTCGACTTCATAAGGCTCATGAACTGCATAGCCCAGAGCTCGTAATTAGACCCGTCCATCTTGACTATTGGCGCAGGACCTTTGAATGCGCCGGTGGAGGGCATATCAACTTTTGATTCTGACATACTGCCGCTTGGAGAAGAACTAGGATATGTAGACGTAATGCTGGATGTCTACAAAAAATGCATCGGATTTGAGTGCGTATGTAGACGTTACGCACTCAAATCCATAGAATGGATGTGGAAGAAACTAGGGCACGCCTAAGAAGAGGCTTACAACCCTTGAACCGGCCTGTTGGGTGCCGCCTCGGGTCGCGTATATGTCTTCGCGACTGGCTGGGACTGGCGGCGACTGGAGCTAGCTGGCTGGATGCCTACAGCAGCTTTATGGGGCTGGAGGCGATGCTTGGGATGACCGTGAGGCCGCTGGATGCAGGCTGGATGCCGCTGGCGTTGACTAGCGGCGCTAACAGTGGCCGCTGGTTGCTGTTGGCAGCGGCCTGGATGCCGTTAGCGGCACTGGCGGATGGCTGGGCCTAGGCGCGGGGGCGCTAGACGATGGAGAGAGAGAGGCGGCGGCGAAAGATACGCCGAGGAGAGGAGAGAGAGAGAGAGAGGGCGGCGGGTGGGGAGAGGGAGGCGGTGGGTGGAGAGCCCTAGGGCGGCTCTGATACCAAGTTGGAAAACGTGACTTCGATGTTTATTCAGAAAACCCTAGGCTCTCTTATATAGGGAGAGACCTTAGGGTAAATTACAGAGAGGTCTATAGAAAAGAAAGAAATAACAACAAACTCCATAAATAAATAATAACACTACTAACTATTTCTACAGTAAAGACCCATTTGCAACTCACTACCAGTGGGGACCGAGACCAGACTCCAAGTGCCTCTAGACTTTAGAGCCGCCATCTCCTCCTCCATAGCTACACACCACCTAGTATCTGTCAATACCTCCTGGTAAGTTATCACCTGTCATACACTCGAAGGTGACATGAGAAGCGATCGGATATGAGGCACATGAATGCTTCTGCTTCTAATAACAATAGGTAAATCAAGATCATCATCATTCCTGCCACCAACCTGAACATCAACCTCCTGGGACAGCCTCTGCTGAGAAACAATATTAGCCCCATCATTATAAGTAATGTTATCAGAACAAACCTAGGGCGTGCTGGATGACTGACCATGAGCATGAGCATGAGCAGGCCGTCGACTATAGAGATGTGGTAGTGGTGGAACCAGAATAATGGGAGGCGGTGTGGCTGATGGTGGTGATGGAGGAGGTGGTAATGAAGATGGTGAGGAAAGTGGTTGGCGCATGGGTGGAGAATGAATATAAACCTCATTATCTGAATCTGAAAATGTCAACCTATTACATGTAGTAGAAAAATATATGACAGACTCAAAAAATGTGACATCAACACTGACATAATATGTCATGTGTAATGGATCATAACAATGATAACCCTTCTGAGTTTGGAAGTACCCAACAAAGATGAAAATCCTACAATTACATCATGACATCTTTACCATTCAGCAGAGCGGTCGACCACTTCATGCACACTATACTGCCTTGCGCGGAATGTTTGAGAAGCTTCATAACTTTGTACATCTCACGGCTATTCCAGAGCAGATGAAGACTTTCTGGAATGCTACAATGGTTGGCATATTTCTGACCTCTCTTGACTCACAATACGAGGCCGCTTCCTCTCAGATACTGGTTGATTCTATAATACCTCCCATGGAGGAGGCTTTCCGGAAGTTAAGCAGGATTAATGTCTCAACTCCAGTGCTAAATTCTTCTGCTATAGCAGCCTCTCGTAGGAGAGGCGGTGCATCTCACTTTTGTGGACAGACATCACGAGGTAGAGGTGGACGTGGTCATGGACCATCGTGTACCTATTCTCACAGATTGGGTCATACGGAAGACACATGCTACTCTAAGCATGGTTATCCAACATCAGCACGTGTAGCAGAGCAGACCTATCATCAAAATAATGCGCCACCCACATCATATCAGAGATATGATGATATTGTGTCTTGTCTGAGAGATATTATGCCTCCATCTAGTATACCAGCACCTGCTCTAGACAACATCCCAGACTTTACTGCTTCTGCAGAGGCCAATTCCTTAGGTAGTGTTCCTACATCTACTTTTTATGCTGGTTCAGATATATCAGTGGATTATTGATTCTGGAGCCACACATCACTTGTGTGGAGATATAGATCAGCTCATAGCCTATCATGGGTTCCTCCAGGAAGGATTGTGGTCATAGCTGATGGGACTCATTCTCCTGTCAAGGGACATGGGGAGAACACCTTGACACCATCTATGCGCTTACATAATGTGCTGCATGCTCCTGAATTTCAATGAATATACTATCTATCAATTACCAAGGATTTAAATTCTCGAGCGATATTTGACCCATCATCTCTTGCGTTTCACGACATTCATACGAGCAAGGTGATTGGTTGTGGCTGTGAGCAGGGCGAAATCTATCGACTGATCCAAACATCAAATGCTGGTCTATCATCTCATTTCACTGGTCTGGTCTCTCCCTTCCTTTAGCATCTGCGCTTTGATCATCTCCCGCTTCAGAAAATGCGTCAAGTTCTTCCCCAGGTTTCACCCCGCTCATCATTTAACTGTGAAGCATGTCAGTTAGGGAAGCATCTTTGGTAGGTCTTCCCTAGTCGTCAGAGTTGGAGTAGTAGTCCCCTTTTGAATTTTTCCGTATAGACATTTAAGGTCCGAGTCGTGTTTCCGATCATCAAGGTTACATATTTTATTAGTTATTGTGGATGATTTTAGTCGTTTATCTTGGATCTTCTTGTTGAAGAATAAATCTGAAGCTGAAAATGCCTTGACAATTTTCATTAGAGAAGTACATAATCTATTTTCTACCTATGTTAAAATGGTTCGGACGGACAATGCGCTTGAAATGCACTCATCTACTTTCCAAGTTCTTTCAGTCTCATGGTATTCTTCATCAGACGTCCTGTGCTTATACGTCTCAACAGGATGATGTTGCAAAAGAAGGCACCGTCACATTCTTGATGTTATCCGTATCCTCCTAATCCAGAGTTGTGCTCCACTCTGAGGTGATGCGGTTCTTATGGCATGTTATCTCATTAACCGCATGCCCTCGTCAATCCTAGGGGAGAAAAATATCCTTTTCACTTGTTTTTCCTGACAGGGAATTGTTCTCCCTTAGCCCTCGCGTTTTTGGATCTGTTGCATTTGTCCATCGGTTGTCTCCAGGGTTTGACAAGCTCTCTCCTAGGGCTATCAAATGTGTCTTTGTTGGGTACTCTAGAACTCAGAAGGGCTATCATTACTATGATCCCTTAAATAGGAGGTATTATGTCAGCACAGATGTCACGTTTTTTGAGTCTGTCATGTATTTATCGCCTATAGGAGACGAATTGACATCTTCAGATTCAGATAGTGAGGTCTATATTCCACCCCCACAATTGAGTCAACCACCTTCCTCACCATCTCCTTTACCACCTCCTCCATTACCACCATTAGCTCCACCACCTCCCATTACTCCAGTCCCACCACTACCGCATAACTATAGTCTACGGTCTGCTCCCACTCATGCTCATGGCTCGTCACCTAGCACGCCCCAGGTTTGTTCTGATATCATTACTTCTAACGATGGATTTAATACTGTTTATGAGCAGGGCATCTCTCAGGAGGTTGATGATAATGCTGGTGGCAGAAATGGTGATGATCTTGATTTACCTATTGTTATTCGGAAATAGAAGTGTTCTTATGCCTCGTATCCGATGGCTTCTCATGTCACCTTAGATCGTTTAACGAGTGACTTTGGGAAGTTTGTGGCTACTTTGAACACCGTGGCCATGCAATGAAATTATTAGGATACGTTGACAAATAGCAGGTGGCGAGTAGCCATGGAGGAGGAGATGGCAACCCTCTAGTCCAGAGGTACTTGAAGTCTGGTCTCGGCCCCCACTGGAGCGTCTCTAATGAGTTGCAAATGGATCTTCACAGTTAAGCAGAATGCAGATGGAAGTATTGATCATTACAAGGCCCGACTAGTATCACGTGGCTTTACTCAGACATATGGGGCGGACTACCTTGACACTTTCTCTCCTGTTGCTCACCATTCTACTCTACGGATCCTTTTATCAGTTGCAATGGTTCGAGATTGGCCCTTGTTCCAACTTGATGTCAAGAATGCATTCTTGTATGGTGATCTTCAGGAGGAAGTCTACATGTAGCAGCCACTTGGGTTTGCTGCTGAGGGGGAGTGTTCACATGTATATAGACTTCATAAGGCAATCTATGGCCTTAAGCAGAGCCCACGAGCATGGTTCCAAAAGCTGTCAGATTTATTTAGAAGCAGGGGTTCAAGCGGTCGAATGCAAACCATTTACTCTTCATACAAAGAACCTCCAGAGGTATGATTGCCATTATAGTATACGTTGATGATATACTTATTACAGGAGATGATATAAAAGGAATAAAGAAGGCTAAAGAATTTTTGGGCCGTGGATTTGTTACCAAGGATCTTGGATTTCCTAGATACTTTCTGGGACTGGAATCAACATGGGATAGTGATGACTCAGAGGAAGTATGTCACCGACTTGCTAAGTGACATGGGTATGCTTGGATGTCGACCTGATACACACCTATGGATCCAAGCATGAAGCTATACGAAGATAATACTGATGAGATTGACAAGAGAAGATATAGAGAACTGGTAGGAAAGCTCCTTTATGTGACCACTACTAGACCTGATATTTCTTTTGTTTTTAGTCGGGTGAGCCAGTCCATGGAACAACCTCGTCAGGTACATATAGTTGCTATACAAATGATACTAAGGTATCTTAAATTATCTCCAGGTGCAGGGCTCATTTTTAAGAAAGGTGGCACCATCTCCATCTCAGCATACGCAGATGCCGATTATGTAGGGTGTCCCATGGATAGAAAGTCCTCCACATGGTTTGCTCTATTTGTTGGAGATTCACTAGTCTCGTGGAAAAGCAAGAAGCAAACTGTTGTTGCTAGATCTAGTGCTGAGTCAGAGTATAGGGCTATGGCACAAGCATGCACAGAAATGATGTAAGTTCGTGCAGTTCTTACAGATTTACATATAGATGTACCTCTTCCCATGTCGCTAAAATGCGACAACCAGGCAACCTTGTTATTGCTAATATTCCATGAAAAGACGAAGCATATTGAGGTCAATTGTCATTATATACATGACATGATTCATAAGGGATTTGTCTCTACATCTCATGTCATCTCAGGAGACCAGACATCCGACATTTTCACCGAGACCTTACTCAGAGGATCATTTCAGAAGTGTTCATCCAAGCTGAGCATGATAGATATCTATGCTCCATCTTGAGGGGGAGTGTAGAGATATATGTTTTTATTTATATATTTCAGTACTTTGTTATCTATTTTCTTTTCTTCTTATCTACTTTATGTAAATTACCCATAGGTCTATCCTCTATATAAGAGAGCCTAGGGCTTATGGAATAAACTAATGTCTCTGTTTTCCCAACAAGTTGGAATATCGAATACCAACTTTTGTAGCACCGGCTTCTATGCTCTAATATAGCTTCATTTCTTTCTCTACCTTTTGTATTTCCTCCATCTCTTCTACTTGAAAATCCATCTATGAGACAAGAAAAAATATACACCATATTCATAAGCAACATCGCGTGAAGACATAAAGGGACTTATGAGAACTTTGCTACTTTCTTGTTATTGAGGGTGTTGGGAGCGTCCATGGTTTGATTGTTTTTGTAGAGCACCTGACTGGTTTTGTACCAGAGATTGGAATGCTAGTGAAGAAGCATGCATCGATTCGTAAGGAACAAAATGCACATTTATAAGAAGACTCATATGATCTTTTTGAGACAGTTTATGTGCTTGTCATCTTTGCTTCGTGCCATCATTATTCATTTAAATATGTCCTGTGCAGTCATTTGAGCGAGCTAGTTTATGGACAATCCACATCAGGTGCATTAAAATGCAAAGATGACTATCTTGAGGTGCTTGAAATACGTTTTAGTGAAGAGACTTATCTTCATATGTTGTTAGTCTCTAGATGTTTTTGCTTACTATGATCGAAATTATATTTGATGTCCTTATGATAGATAATCCACAATTGCTTCTGGTACCTATATTGAAGTTAATCCTGTTAACCCGAGTGCAAGAAGCAAGCTATTGTCGCTCGCTTGAGTCTGGATGGAGGGCAATGGTTCAAGCTACCTCTGAATTGATGTGGATTCGATTTCTGCTCAAATATTTTCATCTTCTAGACTTTAATCCCATGATTACACAGTTTAATAATTCAGATACTATTTCTATTGCAAACAATCCAACCTTCCACGAGCATACCAAATATGCAGAGGTGATTTGACATTACATTGGGGATATGATACGAACTGCATACTTCTACAAGCATTCCAAGTTGGTTATCTCTAAAAAGCAGACTGCTGATGTGTTCACAGAACCCTTAGTCATCGTCTCTTCATCATATGCACTCCCTAATTAAACATGATGAGTGTCTATTGTCTAGCTTGAGAGGGAGTATACAAGTTAGATCATGCTTAGTAGTTGGGTTCTGTTCTCCTTTTCTATATGTAGCATGTCCTTCGAGGGGTATTTTTTTAC
Source organism: Ottelia alismoides (assembly GCA_037367405.1). Classification (NCBI taxonomy): domain Eukaryota; kingdom Viridiplantae; phylum Streptophyta; class Magnoliopsida; order Alismatales; family Hydrocharitaceae; genus Ottelia; species Ottelia alismoides. The sequence goes on along the minus strand of JAZKJV010007549.1, from coordinate 115,603 downwards.
TTTTGGCACATCCCTTTCCTCGTATAAAGGTGTGTCCCATGGATGAAACCGGATCAATTTCTGTCCTACATTAAGCATGATGGATCTTTATGATACAGCTTGAAGGTGTTGAGAATTTGTAGCATGAGGACATAATTTCCCCTTTTTGTATCAACTATATAATAAACCATAGGGTCTAATGTTCAGTCTATTCCTATTTCCCACATGCTCAAACGATTTATATTATCAAAGCCGTAAATGAATCTAACAGCTGGTTCTTGTAAAATATCTGCAATACTTCAATTAAAGTCAATATCTTTCGAATTGTTTGGTCCAAGAAATTCTTATTGCATGGTCATCTATGTGATGATTGCAGGGGCTTTACTTCAATTAGCATTTATACATCGACTGGAAGAGGCATCTGGTATAAAAATGCGCATCCCTATATTTGTTTTCTGATCAAATTTCTTATCTTAGTTACGTTAATATCATGTAGTCAGTATGAAATTAAATGCCTCATAATTGTTTTTCATTCAAATTTCTTGAGACATCTATAGGACCTTGTCATGGTACAAACTCTACAGGTTGGACAGCTACCTTGTTCAGCTTTAGTTCATCATCATAACTTGGGGCATCACTCGATTCCACAAACGTTATCTATTTGTCAACCAACAATCTTCAGATTAAGCTCACATATGGCATTATAAATATATAATGGTAATTTTCGAAAGACTTCCGTTGGAACAATTCGAGGCACTAGCTTGACCTACAAACTAAATGAATGTTCTGGAGGACCATTGGTCTGTAATACAGACAATATATAGAATTCCACAATCTTCTGTTTTTCCATAGCATGTAATGTTCCCAAAAAGCGTGGAAAAAAAATTGAGGATGAATGGAATACTTTATTAAAGGGGTATGAGGTTTCTTGTATAACGTGAAATCCTAGAGCCCAAAAAGAGATAATTTCATAAGTGACCCCAAAAAGGTTACACAACTCAATGAAGAGATACACAATAAATTAAATTAAATAACTATAACTTTAACACCCTCCCTCAAGTTGGAACATATCTATCGATCATGCTCAACTTGAAAATCAACCAATAGATGCATTTCTTTGGCAGAACCTTCATGAATATTTTTTGCAAGCTGAAGATCTTTGGAGATATAAAGAGTAGTGATCGTCTCTTCTCGTATTATATCTCGAATGAAATGGCAATCAACTTCAATGTTCTTTGTCCGTCCATGGAATATGAGATTGGTGGCAATACATATAGCAGACTTGTTGTCCCATCGCAAAGGTACGAGAATAGTAGCATGGACTCCAAGTTTTTGTAAAAAGGAGACTAACTAGGTAATCTCACAAGTGGCTTGAACCATCGTCATGTATTCAACCTCTGCACTCGATCTAGATTCCACTATACGCTTCTTGCTTTGCCATGTAACAATGTTTCGTCATAGCATAATATGTGGTAGATAGTCTATCCTCAGGAGAACTAGGATAATCCGCATATGCATAGATGGTGATATCAGTATGGTCTAGAGAGTCCTTCCGATATCGAAGGATCAGAAGATTATCTTGTCAATGACTATAAAGGGGTCTCTTCATATGTTGGCTGATGAACCGTGTTTTCAGCTTTTTAATGATTGATAGTTGTACCACATATTCAAATATGTGGTAATTATTTTACTTGACAAGATAACGAGGTCGAACACAGGGACACGAGCTTCCTCGTCAATTCATCAAACATTATTGATTAAATAATGAACATTAAATTCTAAATCTAGATTTTCAAATGCAGATACAATGTATGATACAGAATGATATGCAGATATCTGATGCAAACAAAATGATGCAGAGACAAAGTGAGATGATGCATGCATTTGTATTTGATTTTATGCAGTTAAAAAGAGATGCAATGTGTACGTTATGCAACAGATATAATGTGCCCTAAAATTATCAGATCCATGAGCAATCAAAGAATGAATTGATTTCAATATTGATGGAGTATTTGGTTGTGCACCCATGAGTTGTAGATGGGTAAATGGATACCTCCAGGATCCATTTACCCCATCTACATGTTTAATCCCACATTTACCAGTGGTGGGTCTTGGAGGCTCTGTGGAGGCTATTTAAGGAGCCCCATACCTCCTGTATCGATTGAGAAAAGCAATACAACATATGCCCCTTTGCGGGCTTCTCCTGTGGTTTCATCCCGCTCCTTAGGGAGTAGGGTTCCACGTAAAATCCCGTTGTTCTTAAGTTTTGTTATTTTATTTCTGATACGCTTCCACATTCTCTATTTTCTAACATGGTATTAGAGTGGGTCTGATTCTTCATGTTCTTTATTTCTTCGAGTCGATTGTAATGTTGATTAGTCTAGACGATTATTCATATATGATTCGAGATCTGAGCTTCCACATTCTTTATTCTGTTTTGAACATCGACATCAAAAAAGTTTTAGGATTTCAGAACATCGTTAGGCACACAAAGAAACAACAACAATTCTTAATTGCCTTCATCAAGCTTCTTTTGTGGGATCTCTCCAAGCCTTACCAACGATCTTAAAGAATCTACTCCCATCGACACTGCCTGATCATCTTGAGAAGAGCCTCTTCGACTCTTCCAGGCGGAGCCCCTTTTCAAGGTGGACAGCCGCATCTTCAACCCTCAGGCGGCGACAGCCCAACGACGCTCCCTCTAGATCCAGGCGGAGGCGAGCAAGCGCACATTAAGGGGAGCCGCATCAGCCTCAGGCGGTCGCTCATTATACGCGACATCTCTAGCCAATGCGACGACATCTCCTACCGCTTCTGGCCCTGCGAAACTCGAAGCCCCTTCGTACTAGATCCCCCATCTACCAAAATAATGGGCCCAGGAGGCGCATGACCTCCAGTCGACCACTACTTGGAAGACAAAGCACACATACTCCTCCTCCCTGTGCGACGTTACATATACTCCTTTGGCAGCGCATCCGACCCAACGCGCAAACATCTTCGCGTGGGCATCCTCTTCGAGCTGGCCTCGTGCCGCCCTCTAGTTCCCATCACGCGCATCACGCTCTAGTTCCCATCGCTTCTCTCCTTTGATTCAACTTCGGGCGACGACTTCCTCCCTCATTGGGTGTGCTGCATCTTCGGCTCTCTCCTTCGATGCAAAGACATCGGCGGTGGTCATTATTCTTCTTCAATGGGTTCCTGCAAGTGGGAACCCTAAAGGGAGGGGCACACATTTTGGTCAAGGGGTCCGAACGGGCCCTATGGCGTTAAATAAAAAAGGGGTCATTTACTGGTAAGGGCCCATGGTCGAAAATTTTTAAAAAATATTCAAAAATGGTGCGTATATACAAAAGCCGTACGCAATTAAAAGAATGTGTTAAACAATGCGAAAAGCCGGAAAAATATGTTGAAACGATTTTTTTTAAATGATAAAAAATGACGACTATTAAAAAAAGATGAAAATAACTAGGAAAAAGTGAGAAGAGCCAAAAATATAGATTATCGGCTTATTTGGTTTCTTGTTTTCTCTCCATTTTTTATGTCTTCTCCTAACTTTGTCGATGTCATTTTCCTACAAGTATGGGAGAAAGGGGGAGTATATTGTAGAGTCACAGGTCTTCTTCATATTCCAGATACAGATTTCCAGACTCTACAACAGATGATCAGACTCGACGATTGATTCCGAGTCTCTAGTTTCAGACACGTACATGTATGCAGTCTTTTCAGATGTGCACATGTTTGCCATCTTTTGTGTGGTCCCTATCTTTCTTGTTGATTCATCCAGAGTTTTCATGTGAGTCATATGTACTCCAGAGTAGAGGATCATTCCCTATGCCATGTTGGCAAGGATTTTCATGTGGTATCATAGGTACTCCAGAGTAGAGTACCATTCTGTGCCAGATGGGAGAGATCCAGTTCTCCGACGAAAAGACTTTTCAGACTCCATTCTTTAGTGACCGTATACTACGACGAGGATTGTTCCACGACCTTTGTCAGTTTGACCCTTTTCAGAGATGGAGCAGTTGTCCACATTGTTGTGGCGGGCCAGAGTACTCCGACGAGGAGACTCATTTCAATTGTAGTCAAGGTTTGAAAAAATGAAAGGTGGAACGAGGCGGTCTCTTTGGAATCGAGGCGAGGCGTAGCCTCGAGGCGGTCGAGGCGTAAGCCTCAGATTATATAGAAAAATATGTATGAAACTACAATTATATATATCTCAATGTAATTATATGTTCTCTGCCCAATATATAATAATTTACACTTCAAGATATGATAAAATGATAAAGATAAGAACCACAAAATAGAAGATAGAACAACATCATATACATTTCTACACATTTTCATCCAATCAAAGAGGATTCATTGACTATAGATATTGTGAAAGAATTAAACAATACATATATGTCTGTGAAATATTGTTTTAATTAAAAGTACGACTAAATATATATCGAAGAAATTTATGTTATGTGTCTAACATATAATATATGATTGCACAAGAAACCATGAATCATATCCATTTCGAGAAAATATTTGAAATATTGTTGTAATTAAAAGTATGATTAAATATATGTCGAAGAAATTTATGTTGTGTCTAATATATAATATATGGCAACATGAGAAAACGTGAGCCGTATCCGTTTTGTTTTGCTTGATATATTGCAAATCTTGTTAAGTTACAAGTATTGTTTAATTTGATATTTATGAATTCATTCATTAAGAATGAAATAATAAGAGTTTGCCAAAATAGTTGGATACATTAATTGTAAATACGAAGTTATGGGCATGAAAGAAACATCATATTTAGGCATTCATCTTATATAGTCATTATCCTAAATAAACAGATATTTATAATCTTCTCAAACTACTAAGTAAACCATTAAAATAATAAAAAATACTTCAAAAAAAAGCAAAAACGCCTCACGAAACGCCTTGACCACCCGAGGCGTACGCCTCACAGGACTAGTCTGAGGCGTACGCCTCGAGGCTAAAAGGGACCGCCTTGCCTCGAGGCGTACGCCTCGACCGCCTCGAGGCTAGTTTTTTCAAACCATGGTTGTAGTGACTCTGACATGCGCAATTCAGAGCACATTCTCTTCGACGAGGAGATTCAACAGACTCATACTCCAGCTCGTTCGTCCTCCTCACCTGTACAGCATGGGAAGCAACGCCCTCGACAGCAACCGACAGTTGTGCGCGTTGAGTTGATATTGTCTATAGTGTCCTGTAGCATGAGTTGAGTTTCTGTCTATTTGTCCAAGCTGAGCATTGCATGCTCCAGCTTGAGGGGGAGTGTTGGAGTATTTGGTTGTGCGCCCATGAGTTGTAGATGGGTAAATGGATACCTCCAGGTGAATGCGTTGGTGCGGTGACTCCCGCGTTGGGAGGGCACCGCCGTCTTTCTTAGTAAAAAAAATGGATACCTCCAGGACCTATTTACCACATCCATATGTTTAGTCCCACATCTACCAATGGTGGGACTTGGAGGCTCTGTGGAGGCCATATAAGGAGCCCCAGACATCCTGTATCCATTGAGAAAAGCAATACAACATATGCCCCTTTGAGGGCTTCTCCCGCAGTTTCATCCCGCTCCTTAGGGAGTAGGCTTCCACGTAAAATCCCACTGTTCTTAAGTTTTGTTATTTTTTCTGATACGCTTTCGCATTCTCTATTTTCTAACAAATATGAATTGAGGCATATTTATAATTTTTGGCATTTAAAATAAGTATAATGACATATAAAAGATCTTGAATTTTAGTACATCAAATTTCAAATCAGTAAATAAAGGATGCCATTAGGTAGAGAATAAAACAAGCAACACAATGAAGCTGAAATCAATGGAAACAGTTCGTATACTCATGATATGAAATAAATAGTGCATGAATATATATGAGAAATAAAATGATAACTATGCAAATAAGTCCCTGGCGAGGACATTTATGCAAATATGAACACCTGGCAGGGTATGCTTGAAATTTCACCAGAAGCGTCGTGTGAGGCACGTACGCAAGGACATCTTTGCAATATCTAAGAATAGGCGAGGAACTAGCGTATAATGTCCAGGCCGCACATGCACTGCACAAGCGCAGACTAGGTTGGGGGGAGATCGACGATCGGTGCCAGCTCGGACCGTGGCTCGAGCATCTTCAGGTTCAGGTGCCACATGGCTGCTTGATGCAGGTCAGGTGAGGCTCGGTCCAACCGAACCTTTGTGCCTTGAAAGGGGGTATGTGGCTCTCCTTGAGCCGTTGGATGGACACCAAAGGGATGCCATCCAACGACACCTGTAGCTCCTAGTCGTTCTTCCTATGCCATGCGAGTGGCGGTGCTTTTGGGGCTTCGGTGAGGGGTTTGGAGCTCCGTCTCATCCCTTTGTCCATGCTGGAGCTCCGAGCAGAACCCTGGAGAGTTGGTGATGAAGATCCGACGAAGGAGGCAGTTACATGCGAGAGGACATAACCCTGGAGAGGGTAGTTACAGGAGAGAGGGGTGGTGATTTGAATGGTTGATTGAAGGCGCTAGAAGTTCGGATCGGGAGAAATAATGTGTTCACGAAGATGGTGGAACCTAGGACTTCGAAGCGGTGGTGTTAGGTTTTGGAGAGAGAGTCGTAGGCGATGGCTAGAATAGGAAGGTAGTGGAGTGTTTCTGAGTGTAACGGACAGGGAGGGGAGTTACGGGAGGGTAGACGATGGACGATGACTGTTTGATTGCGTGATCCAATGGTCTAGATAGAGGCGCGGGCGAAGGGTGCATATTGGATCTGGAGGGTAGAACGATGACTATTTGATTGCGTAATCCAATGGTCTAGATAGAGGTGCGGGCGAAGGTTGCGTATCGGATGAGGAGGGTAGATCCAACTGTGGAACGATGGGCGGAAGGGAACAACTATGATGGATTTTGGAGCGTGATCCAAGGGTTAGGATAAAGATGCAAGACGAGGGTTGGATCAGATCAGGGGATCTGATCCAATGGTGGAAAGCGAGGCGCTGGTGAGTGGTTGAGATGAAGGCAGGATCTTCATCCTATATTGTGGTGAAACATGTGACATGGAGGCAGATTGGCCATTGGATGCTAAGCCATCCAACGACAGTAGTTAAGGCGGAAGTGAGTGACTCAGATCTATTAGGGGGATGATCTAAGGGTTGAGGGAGATCTAAAGATGGACGATGGGGATAGAGGCGGGTGAAGGTGGATCCAATGATCGTGGAGGTGGCAGGTGACGCAAGGAGCAGCCACGTGGGCAACCCATAGGACGCCACATGATCTAATCATTTATTCAAAAAATAGAAAAAAATAAAGGAAATTAGAAAAGAAATGATTGAACGTCGAATTAACAAAAAAATCAAAACATGAAAGTTGTAGACCTCGATGAGATCTACAAGTTTCATTTGAACAAAAAGTCAAAAGAGGTCATTTATACAATGAAATTTTTTTTGTAGTATTTTTAATAGATAAAAACACTATGTTTTAAAGATTTTGTTTTTTTTTATATCTTCATTTTCTTTTTAAGACAAAAATACTTATCTACAATATTTATCTAATTTTTTTGGATTCTTAATAAAATAGAAAATAAATAAAATGTTAGTAATAAATACAATAATTAGAATTAGGGTTAATTACAGGTGAATGTTTTATTGACGAAGATGCAAAATTAATGAAGATTTGCAATGAAGTTCTTATTCTTCGAGGATAAAAAGAGAGAATAGTGATGATCCAATAACGATTCATCACACCCCTATACTTAAATTATGCTCGTCCTCAAGCATATAAAGAATGAAGGAGCTTAATTCCTAACAGTGCATGTGACTTTTCAAGGTTCAATTTATCGAAGACCCTTAATTTGAGTGATCCTAAAATTCTGGTCTCAACCATGCTCTAGTAAAAAGGAATCCAACTTCTCTAATTATCAGACTCTCTGTTTATACATATAATATAAGGATATGACATTTAGTGTACTGCAATCATGAGAGTCGAGTCGAGATGTCACCCAAGGTTCCAGTCCAGGAGACTCTCCTCTAGACCTAATCCTCAACACTAGGGAATATGTCTTTTCTAGCATTTAATCTACTGTCTCATTAGTTTGTCAGACTTGGAAGTATAGATGAAAGGGCAGATGATGGAGGGTATATGATTGTGTATTTTCTTCTCTCTCTTACATTGGAACAAGGATCCTCTCAAGTGCATTATTACTCAACACATGTATATTTTTGTTTATTGATTAATGTGTCCGTTAAGAGAGCTCGGAGTCGTCTGCACTTGTTTTCCTGGAGTACATCGGGGTGTGTCTCTTTTGAGTATCTATGATACCTTCGACACTCAAACTTGTATCACTATACGATGCAGAGCCCTTTCTGGGTGCTAGCCCGGCTCCTTGTTCCTAATAGCTTTGGTCCAAGTGGACACTTTGAAATGTTTGGGAATGCTCACCTTTAGTGGAAGTTTTTTTGAATTTGTTTTTGTAATAAGAGAAAGATTTTCCTTGTATGAGAGAAGTTCTCTCAAATTTTATTTCATTGATGTTTAGCTCCATTGCTTTTACCAAGAGTTGGTGCACACTGATCAGCAATTATTTAATTCTCATCACCCTGGCACATAGGTAAATATCAAACGATAGCATGCAAACTTGTTCACATACTACGTAGGATTTGCTGACACTCAAGTTTCTTGAAGCCTTCATTGACTTTATCCCGTCCCCGAGCATCATCAAATCGGGTCTAAACCGAAATTTCCAATCCCAGTTCCTCAAGTGATGACTCATCTCATCAATCATGCAGTTGTGAAAGTGATGTGCTGATCATATTCTTTAGTAGGTAGAGATGAAGAGTTGAGTATAGTGCTCAAATCTTACAAACTAGGGAGATGCGGATTATTAAGTTTCAAAATTCTAATGAGTAAGGCTGGTTAACTCGGACTCTGAAGATCTCAGAAACCACATGTCCTCAACTCGTCAAGCCTTGAGTGATAGTGAATATTTCAGGAATACACCAACTCCAGAGTTAGTGATTTTTTTGATTATGCAATTTTCTTATGAAGTTTTTTTAATCTCAAGAGAAATAATGATTGGCCCAAGCTCATACGGATAGTTGCATCCATTTTCAGCCAGTATGGATATAAGTACGAATTGTTAGACGGCTACCCGTGTTACTTCAGACGGTACCTTTCGTATTTTTTTAGCCACCCACTCTTCTAATGGAGACCGTAGTTCCCTCACTGAGGAATGGCTGCTCATTTCTAGGCTCAGTAGTCAGAATCAAGAAAAGATTTCAATTTTTCATATTTTTATGGGATTTTTGGAAAAGATTAATATTATTTACAAAACAAGAAGTTAGTCCCTCATTTTTGAAAAGATTTTTCAAACCATGTCACATAATATATATATAGAGAGAGAGAGGGAGAGAGAGAGAGATTTCCAAAACATTTTAACACAATTAGAAAAATTTTGCAAATATTATCCCTAGCCCCGAAAAAGTTTAAAAAAAATTCAAAAAATGAGCTTTAGTTAAAGTATATACAATATATACGGTATACCCATGTCAAATACAAGGTGATATAGCATAACTGATTCAGATAACCCCCCTATACTTAGGTCAAAATAACCTAATTATAATAAGACAAGAAGAGGGATGAATGACTCGGACCCCCTATATACTTAGGCTGAAAATAGCCTAAGTATTGGATATGCAATAAGGATGGAGGGACCCACGGTGAATGATCAATGACAATACAAGGTTCCTCCTATACTTAGGCTGAAGAGTAGCCTGAATATTAGGATATACAATTAAGGATGGGGAACTTGTGATCAGTTATGGTTAGAGGGTGGAGTGGATATTTACAGATGAACGAATGGAGGGGGGGGGTAAATCATTCAGGGTTACGAGAGGATTGGATAGAGAAGACAATCAGGCTCAACCAAGCAATCAATACCTCTTGATTCACCAACACACACATGAAGATAAACAAAGGTTGGTCATTTATCTTTTCGTTTTTATTGGTGGTTGTTGAGATATTTCTACATTCTATGTATCTTTCCCATTATTTTATTTCCTTTTGTCTATCCTATGTAATTTACCCATAGGCCTCTCCCTATATAAGAGAGCCTAGGTTTACAAGAAATAAACATCTCTTATTTTTCTTCCAACATGGTATCAGAGCGGGAGTCCTAGACTGGAGCTCTCGTACCTAAAACCCAAACCCCACCTCTTGCTCCCCACCTCCACGCGTTGTCGACCCCCTCTCCACGCGCCGCCGCCCACGCGTGCAGACCACACACGTTGCCTCCGCCTGCCGCCCCCGCACCAACCTGTGCACCTCCATGCGCATCGCCTAGCGTCGCCTAGGGTCCATGCGCACCACACTCGCACGTTCTTGCGCTGCCTAGCGCCGCCTAGCATGGTCCAGCGCCACCTGTGTGTGCCGTTCTTCGCGCACAACTCCTCTGCGTGTTGCACTTCCATGTCCCGTCGTCGTTCGCTTCATTCCATTGATGGATTTGGGGGCATTAGTCTACATATGCACCCAAATCCACGTCTGTTTGTGTATACATTCACTCTTTGGTCTACGATATCCTAGTCTTCTATACCCACCAAGATGTTTGAGAACAAGGTTGATGTACCCGACACATGCGCATTCAGAGGTCCAGCGCCTATCGTCAAAATGGACGGGACAAATTATGAGCTCTGGGCTATGCAATTCATGAGCCTTATGAAGTCAAATGGTAGGAAACACATTCTTACCGAGGAGGAACCAATGGAGAAGATTGGAGTAAACGCCTCATGGGAGGAGGACGACGCATATACCAAAGTTTGGCTTTCAGGAACATTGACGATTGAGATCGCCAATGATGTGTTACATCAGCCTATTGCTAAGGCGATGTGGGATATCCTCGCGGTAACATATTCTCAAGCGAGGAACGAGACGAAGATCCTCCAACTTCAGCATGACATATTCACTATCAAGTAGAATGGATGTACCCTGCATTCACTGTATATATCCTTGCATGGGATGTTTGAGAAGCTTTACAGTTTCATGCCTTTAAAGGTAACTCCAGAGCAACAGAAGACATATATGAATGCTACCATTGTAGGGGTATTCCTTGCAGCCCTTGACCTTGAATATGAAACTGCTCGCTCTCAGATTCTAGTAGATGCCACTATTCCTCCCATGGAGGAAGCTTTCTGTAGACTCAGTAGGATTACTATTCCTTCTACAACCTATAGTCAGACTTCCTCGATCATGGCAGCCTCTCGAGGAAGAGGAGGCAATTCTACCTTCCATGGACGTGAACCTCGTAGTAAAGGAGGCCGCACTTGTTAGCCTTGTACTTTCTGTCACCACCCAGGTCACACTGAGGAGACATGCTATTCTAAGCATGGGTTCCCGACATCAGCCAGTATTGCAGAGCAGATTGAGTCTCCTGCTGCTTCTACTCTAGATCAGAGGTTTGATCACCTTGTTGCTAGACTGAGGGATATTATGCCCCCTTTTGCTTCACCATCCTCAGGTGATCACTCAGATGTGGCAGCTTCAACGGCTGCTAGTACCTCTGTATAGCCACCACCTCAGGTACTTATGCTTTTACATCTTGTCACAGATCTGACAGTACAGAGTGGCTTATGAACTCTGGTGCTACACATCATCTTTGGTGGAGACAGACACCAGCTTGCGTCGTATAGACATGTTACACTAGGGAGAACAATTGTGATAGCTGATGGGACTCATTCCCCGATCACGGGACAGGGGGAGATCACTTTTACGCCTTTGATGCGTCTGCAAAATGTGCTACATGCTCCAGATTTCTCTATGAATTTACTTTCTATTAGTCAGATTATCAAGGATTTGCACTGCCGATCTATTTTTGACCCATCGTCTCTTGCTTTTCAGGCATTCTTACGGACAAAGTGATGGGGTGTAGCCATGAGCAGGGTGGTCTCTATCGCATGGTTCGGAATCCATATGCAAGCCTCTCTTCTCATTCGTCTAGATCGGTCTCTCCGTTCACTCGGCACCTCTAGTTTGGTCATCTCCCTCTTCAGAAGATGAGTCATATGCTACCGCATATTTCACCTAGCTCTTCCTCTCAGTGCAAAGCTTGTCAGTTGGGAAAGCAACATATGTTTACCTTTCCCTGTCGTCAGAGTCGGAGCGGTAGCTCCCTTTTTGAGTTATTTCATATTGGCATTTGGGGTCCGCGTCATGTGCCTGATCACCAGGGACAGATTTTATCTTGTAGTTGTGGACGATTTTTCACGGTTGTAATGGGTGTTTCTTTTGGAAAATAAATCTAAAGCAGGGGATGTGATTAAAACCTTTATTACTGAAGTGCAAATTGTTTTCTCTACATTTGTGAAGTTCGTGCGTACTGATAATGCATTGGAATTTTGTACTTGTGACCTATCTCATTTCTTTTCATCCAGAGGGATTATTCATCAAACATCATATTCTTACACCTCTCAACAAAATAATGTTGCTGAAAGGAAGCATCGTCATCTTTTTGATGTCACTCGGACTCTTCTCATTCAGAGTCGCGCACCACATTCATTTTGGGGTGATGTAGTTCCCACTGCATGCTACTTGGTGAATCGTATGCCGTCATCTATCCTGGGTGAGAAAATTGCTTTCTCCATAGCTTTTCCTGAGAAGGAGTTATTCTCACTCACTCCTCGTGTGTTCGGGTCTGTTGCTTTTGTTCTCCAGTTGACTCCTGGTGTTGACAAGCTCGCTCTTGGAGCTGTCAAATGTGTGTTTGTCGGTTACTCTAGGACTCAGAGCGGATATCGGTGTTATGACCCTCTACGCAGAAAACACTGTTGGAGTAGTTATATGCGACATGCGTTATATGTATGAGAGATGGGTAGATGGATCTCTCCAGGATCCATTTACCCCATCCAAGAGTTTAGTCCGACATCTACCAGTTTGGAGATGTGGAGACTTTGTGGGTGCTATATCTAGAGCCCCAAACCCCTGTAGTCCAGTTAGAAAAGTGCAATGAACACATACGCCCTCTGAGGCATTCTCCCATGGTTTCATCCCGCTCCTTAGGGAGTAAGGTTCCACGTAAAAATATTCTTGTTCTTTCATGTGTACCATTCTATCTTATGCTCTGTTTATCATTTTCGCTTCTGTATTCTCTATTTTCTAACATGGTATCAGAGCTGGTCGATTCTCAAGATTTTCATGTTCTTAATTTTATTCGAGATTCGATTTTGATATTAAAGATTGTTCGAGAGGAAAATTATTCTGAGATTTTTTTAAGTCCAAGATCCAAGTTATAGGGTTCCTCTCTGGAACCCTAATCTCTTTTCACATTCATGCTTCTCTCCAGTACAACAAGATCATTGCGTAGGTCGCCTCTTCTCCTACGTTCAAGATTAAGGACCTAGGGTTGTGTTCTGGAACCCTAGGTTTCAAACAGAAGACATCTGTGCGACCTGTTTCGGTATGAGCCCTGCAAAGCATCTCCAACTCCGCTGCGTGACTTTCCACATCCCAGGCGTCCTCTTCAGCCGTAGATCGCATCTTCTCCAGCTGACTTCCAGGCAGTGCATTACCTCCAGGCTGTACTACTCAAGCGGCACTCTCATTTCAAGTTCTGAAATTCATCTACGTAGGCGCACATGGCACAACCAACGAAGACGACATGCGCATCTCCCCGCACGCGTGACCCAGACGCGTGTCTCTCCTATCGCTACTCGAGGCGCAACACACCTCGTACTCGAGCTCCCATCTCCAGATCGGCCACAACTTCCAGATCGGCCACAATTCCAACCACAGCTCCGCTCGCAGGTGGCGCGAGCTACTGGCGGTAGCCCTAGTCGGATCGTGCGCGACCCTAGCGACACCTTCCTCCTCCCTCGCACTCCCAGGCGAAGCCGCGGATTGGCTCAAGGAGGTTGTCGCGAACCCCTCGTGCAGATGGCACGAGGCCGCTCCATGCTCCCATGTAACCCTCATGCAGGAGGATCTCTAGGCGTCCCCTCCCCCGCGTGAGGATCTCCTCTCGATCGTGCACACCCCCGGGCAGATCTCCAGGCGCCACTTGATCTCCTGCAGGCGGCGGTCTCCTCCCCAATCGCCCAGGCTACACCCTTTCTTCAACTCCGTAGGGTGGCTGTGACATTCTAACAGGGGTTCCCGTGTTGGGAACCCTAATGGTAGTGGGTCCCTTTTTTTTTTAAAAAAGGAAAAGCCTTAAAAAAACGAAAGATAGAATGGGGCACGGGGACGGTTGTAGTTTTTGTTAAAAATAGGAAAGTGGGGTGTGGCCAATTGGGCCATGCTATTAAAAAAAGGGGGGGAGCCCATTTAAAAAGGGAGGGGGGGCTATGTCTTTGGGCCTAACGTTGGGCATGCATTTAAAAAAGTTTTGCAGCTTTTTTTTAAAAGGGATGCTTTTATAGGCCCCTTTGGTTCGTGATACCCAAAAAAATTGAAAGAGGCGCGTACGAATAAAAGAAATCGTATGCAAATTAAAAAAAGGTGAATGTTTTGAAAAGCTATAGACAAAAAATGTTAAACGGCTTAAAAAATGTTTCAATAGCCGAAAAAAATTGTGATACGACTTACTGATGTTTTGTACCCCGAATTTCTTGTCTTCTCCCTACTTTGTCGATGTCATTTTTCGACAAGTATGGAAGAAGGAGGGAGTATTGTGTAGAGTCATAGGTCTTCTTCAGATGTCAGATATTCCAGACCAGCCGGTTGTTCAGACTCTACAAAGGATCAATTAGTCAGACTCGACGATTGTTTTTGAGTCTTCAGTTCAGACACACACGTGTATGCGGTCTTCTTTTCAGATGAGCACATGCATGCCATATTTTGTCGTGGTCCCTATCTTTCTTGTTGTTTCGGTCATAGTTTTCATGTGTGCCATAGTGACTCCAGAGTATTGGACCATTCCCTATGCCGTGTTGGCAAGGGTTTTCATGTGGTATCATAGGTAATCTAGAGTAGAATACCATTCTCTGTGCCAGATGGGACAGACACAGTTTTCCGACGAGGAGATTTCTTTTTAGACTCCTTTCTTCAACGACCGTGGACTCCGACGAGGAGACTCATTTTCGGTTGCGGTGACTCTGACAGGCGTAGTCCAGATCACATGCTCTCCGACGAGGAGATTTTGTCGACTCACACTCCAACCCATTCATCCTCCTCACATGCACGTCATAAGAAGCAACTTCCTCGACAGTAGCCGACACTTGTGCGCGTTGAGTTGATATTGCTTGTAGTGTCATGTATTGTGAGTTGAGTTTCTTTCTGTCTGTCCAAACTGAGCATTGCATGCTCCAGCTTGGGGGGGAGTGTTGGAGTAGTTGTTATATGCGTCACATGTATGGGAGATGGGTAAATGGATCTCTCCAGTATCCATTTACCTATCCAAGAGTTTAGTCCTACATCTACCAGTTTGGAGATGTGGAGACTCCGTGGGTGCTATATATAGAGCCCCATACCCCTGCAGTCCAGTGAGAAAAGTGCAATGAACACATACGCCCTGTGAGGCATTCTCTCGTGGTTTCATTCCGCTCCTTAGGGAGTAGGGGTTCCATGTGAAAATATTCTTGTTCTTTCATGTTCATCATTTTTTCTTATGCTCTAATTATCATTTTCGCTTCCGCATTCTCTATTTTCTAACAAATACGTGCTGATGTCACATTTTTTGAGTCTGTTATGTACTTCTCTCCTACAGGCGACAGGTTGGCTTCATCGAACTTGGATGATGAAGTGTACATGCCACCTCCTCTCGTGCATGTCGTCTCACCAACTACTCCACCTCCACCACCTCCACCATCTCCGCTACCTCCTCCACCCCCTCCTATTACTGAGTCACATGCACCACTGGTTGAATCGACCTAAGTTCTATACTCGTCGGGCTGTTTCTACTCATGGTCATCGCCCGTCATCCACGGAGCCCCATGTTTGTTTTGATAGCTGAGCTTCTAACGATGGGTCTGGAGATGTATCTGTGCAGGGATCATTGCAGGAAATTAGCACACAGATGGAGGGTGTTACTCAGATCTGGATATTCCTATTGCAGTCCAAAAGCAGAAGAGATCTTGTACCTCCTATCCCCTAGCTTCTCAGGTCTCCTTTCACCGTCTCACAGGAAATTTTCAGAAATTTGCAGAATCTCTATCTGTCGTGGAAATTCCACGGAGTTATGAAGAAGCATTAAAAGATAGTCGTTGGCACTTGGCTATGAAGGAAGAGATGACTGCGCTACAGTCACGTGGTACGTGGAGTCTGGTTTCTGCTCCAGTTGACATGTCCGTTGTGGGATGCAAATGGGTGTTCACTGTGAAACACCATACGAATGGCAGTGTGGATCGCTTTAAGGTGGGACTTGTGGCACGTGGGTTCACCCAAACATATGGGATGGACTATTAGGATACTTTCTCCCCAGTGGCCAGGCACTCTACTCTGCGTATTTTTCTTTTAGTTGCTGTGACATGAGATTAGCCCCTGTATCAGCTTGATGTGAAGAATGCCTTTCTTTACGGTGATCTACAGGAGGAGGTGTACATGCAGCAGCCACCGGGGTTTGCTGCTGAGGGGGAGTGTCAGAAGGTGTGCATGTTACACAAGGCTATTTATAGTCTTAAGCAGAGTCCAAAAGCATGGTTCCAAAAGCTCTCGGATTTGATAGAGCAACATGGGTTTGTGTGATCGACTACCGATCACTCTTTATTTGTACAGAAGACCCAGAGAGCTACTATTGTCATCCTTGTGTACGTTGATGACATTATTAAATGGGATGACAAGCAGGGCGTTCAGGGGTCCAAGGACTTCCTAGGTCAGCAGTTTGTGACCAAGTATCTTGGACATTTGCGTTACTTCCTTTGGTTGGAGTTTGCAAGGAACCAATGAGGTCTTGATGACCTCGAGGAAGTATGTTATAGATCTTCTTTCAAAGACTGGCATGGCAGATTGCAGACCTGCCACTACTCCTAGTGATCCGAGCATGAAGCTATATGATGATGACACAGAGGAGGTCGACAAGAGGAGATACAAGGAGCTTGTTAGCAAGCTACTATATGTGACAATCACCAGGCGATATATCCTTTGTTGTGAGCAAAGTAAGTCAGTTTATGGAGCATCCTAGACATGCACATATGGATGCTGTCCATATTTTTTTTTTGAGGCTCAAAAGAGGGGGATACACTCGTTGGTGTTCGCCCCAGAAAATATATTACGTAAAGTTAAGAAGAGAGATACTTACAGGGGTAAGAGGGGAAGAAAAGAGAAAAAGGGGGAATAAGAATACAATGTAAACAGGCGGCTAGCAAAGCCGTGACCCCACTAATTACACCAATCCGATATAAATCTGTTGGATGCTGTCCATATGATTCTGAGATATCTGAAGACTTCACCTGATATGGAACTTCTTTTCAACAGCGGTACATCTCTCTCAGTTACCGCACGTGCAGATGCAAATTATGCTGGATGTCCGAAAGATAGAAAGTATACCTCGGGTTTTGCTGTGTTTATAGGGAGTTCATTGGTTCCATGGAAGAGCAAGAAGCAGACTGTGGTTGCCAGATCGAGTGCTGAGTCAGAATACAGGGTTATGACACAAGCTACTGCGGAGATGATATGGGTCAGATCTGATCTTACTGACCTAGCTATAGAGGTGCCACTTCCCATGCATCTCTAATGTGATTATCAAGATGCTCTTTTTATTGCCAACAACCCAACGCTCCATGAGAAAACCAAACATATCGAGGTAGATTGCCACGATACTGGAGATATGATTCAGAAGGGCCTTATTTCTACTTCTCATGTTAGTTCAGGGGAGCAAACAACATATATCTTTACCAAAGCATTACTCAGAGGGCCATTTCAGAAATGTTCGTCCAAGCTGAGCATGATTGACATCTATGCTCCATCTTGAGGGGGAGTGTTGAGATATTTCTACATTCCATGTATCTTTCTCGTTATTTTATTTCTTTTTGTCTATCCTATGTAATTTACCCATAAGCCTCTCTCTATATAAGAGAGCCCAGGGTTGCGAGAAATAAAGATCTCTTCTTTTTCTTCCAATAGTGATCATTGAAAATTGATGTTCATTACACATGTTTCAAGGCTAGGTTTTGGGCAGTATCTTAGGGATATATCCTCACCTCTCATAAGTCAAACATTGTGCATACAATGGACGGGGTTTCTCTCCCATAAACCAAGAGTGGATTTTATTCCAGTTTATTTCATCGACTTGCATTACAATCCGATTTTAATTTGAGGTTGTCACTGAAGTTAATGTGAACACAAGACAAACATTCATCATATACTCAACATTCCCAATTTCCTTTAATATCCTACGTGATAAATCATGGGAAGATCGAGTAAAGTCAGTGCATTCGTGAAAAACCATGATGCATGCTTGAGAGAAAACTTACAGCGCCTCTAGCAATCTCCATGCATATGCAAGACTGTATTAAAATTTTACACTACATGCATGCAAGTCGAAAAAACCACACCCTAAACATGCTTCTATTAGCGGGAAAGAGTTCAATTATCTTGGCTAAGTGATGCAGTGTAAGTGTGTTTTGTCAGTTAATGTGTGTCTTAACCTATGAAGCAAGCACAAATGATAGAAAAATAAGGGAGTTCGAAGAGCCATGTGTCTAGCCCTAGGTCGACACTTACGTGGAGCCTCACTCGGACTGGGGTGAGACTTCACACACCATATATGTGACGCCCCTACGATCTGGGTACTCGGCAAACCAAATCCACGCACACACATTCCACATTCGAATACTTGACATTCGTAACAACAGGAGAAAAATAGCAACATGCACAGGAATTTAAAATTTTGCTTCTCATTCAACCTGTTCACATTTCATATTCCATTCCTTGCATATACCAATGCCATTACATTCCATTGATCATTTCCATGTCCACAAAAAAATATGCATGTAAGCCTAAAATAGATGTTCACAATTATACATTACATGCCATGTCTCAACAAAATATTACAAGTGAAGAAGGATAGAAAACTACCAACAACTGTACAAAAAAATGTCGTGAAGCTGCACAAAAATGGTGATATCCCCAAAGTTACTCACTGCTGCGGACCTGCGGATTCACACGTAGGTATGTTATGAGCAAAGTTTCCCAATACGATTTAAACAAAAATATACAACAACAAGCATGATACAATTTAAATGTGTGCAAAAGAACAACTGTGTAACTGGTCTCACAAGGAATTACATCTTTATCATTGTTATTATTACTAGATCTGGATATGGATATGAGTAACCAAGCTTTGTGGATAGTCTGTGGTCTTGGTCTATATGAGACCTCACACTATGACTCTAAGGTAAAAAGAAAATACCTTAGGGTTGGGGTGCCTCCGTAGGCATGCGGTGGGGTACAATGCATCCTAACTAAGTTCCCAAAACGTCCACTTAGCTCCACTTCGCAATTGTACTTATGATTCGTAAATGTTGATTGCAACCCGTGAATCCTCGCGACAATCAAATCCTCCTTATGCACATGAGATTCATGTCCCATTCCCAACTTCATTAACCACATTTCCCGGAACTCCCCTCTCAGCGCTCCCACTCGGAATACCGACCAATGTGGCCTACATTGGTCCGTATACGAGTGTTAACTCTAAGTGACAAGCGAAACACTAGCCGACCAACCATGACTACTTGGCCCGCGCTCGAGCACCGGGCTAAAGCATGCAAGTGTCGAGGCCAACACCGTCAGATCAGCACCTCGGTGTGCCAAGCAACATGTCCCCCAACCATCACAGCTACAATAGCAGTTGGGATCGCGGTCATCTAGGCTTCTACCGGGGCCTCAAGGGTGCATTCCCCTCCCTTGACGGCACTACACTACCTCATTTCCCATGATCACTAAGCTCTCTCATCGTGATCATGCAAGGCAACACTATGATAGGATTTGCAGAACCATTTGATCTTGTTCTAAGCCAAGAGTACCTACCTTCAGACAATTATAGAAATGAATTCAAGCAGCAAATATGTCCCAATTACCAAGAGTAGCGTTGTCCACATTTGGAAGTTAAAATATCTAATAGAGTTATTATATCACTAACTAGATTATAGATGAAAGAACCCTTGTAGCGTTATTGCAAGCAAATAGACAAGTATTAAGGTTTACATGTGAAGGCAGAGTCCCAATCTCAGTCGAGACCAAAGTATTTTTGACGCCGTTAGGAAAAAAAAGACAAGTGAAGGGTGATAGGTGTTATGGGCTTTGATTCCTTTAACAAATTGAGCTTTGAAGGCATTGAGTATCCATTGTGAAATGAGATTGCTCACCCTTGATTCCTTGAATAAGGATAGCCACTGGATTTGAAGCATCGATTGTTAATGAGAACATATCAGGCAACCAAACAATTCCACCCATACATCTTAATCCATAAAACAACATTCCAGCATGGTCTATTCGACCCCAACCACAACGTCAAAGAGATATGCTAGAATTTGGGAAATAAAGGATCAGGATCGAGATACCACATATTGTGAGTGCCTTCTATATTCCATTTTTTTAGAGGTCTGTGGCCAATACACTTGCCAGGCCTCTGCTCTCCTGTCAATCTCAAATGCCAGTCCAGGCAGTGGATGTCGCAGATTCTTGTAATTCATTTGAAGCAACAGGATGGCTCTATCTCAGATCAATGTGTAGTGTTACAGTATCAAGACTATTTTCATATCTACACCCTAGATATTCCATATCCTTGTGCATGTGTCCAAGCAGAACTTTTGAACAACCAAGGTATTATCCTCCCTAAATCATGAAGTAGCAGCAAGTGGGCATGGGCAGCAGCTTGAAGCGCAGAACCGCACTGGGATGCCTCATGCCTTTGTATTACCAATAATGTTGTTCATTTACAGCTGTAAATATTTCCAGGTTAAGCCCATAACCCCAGATCAGACCTCTCCCCAGGTCAGCTCATGTCTTCATATTATCTTCTTTCCTGTAGAACTCCTACACAGGTTTTGCACTCATATGTGTATCCTTGTGCCTCCCCCCAAAAGCACGAGTGAAATGATTGCTTTCACTTGGAGCTTTTGGGGTCAGGGAAAATTGAAAGATCCTAGATCGGAGCATGAGCAAATTTGAATGATCTGGTAAGGAACTAAGGAATAACTTCCGGTTACTTCACCAAGTAGTTCAGTTATATGAGACACATTAAAGCAGACTTGATGAGCAACTCTATGGTACAGAACCATAGAATCTTTTTCAGATTCTCCACTAAGAAGCTTTTAGACTTGCAGAGTAATTCTTTGGAACAGTACATTAGATATTTTCGAGTATCATTCTGAGATCTAAGTTAACAGTAAACGATAGAGTACCTATATTGTTTTGTTAACAACTCGAGGAATGCTTATGATGTTAAACAAGAGATAGTAGACCATCCGTTCTGGGCTGAACAACAGGTAGTCCCCATTCCAAGCACTAGGAATTCTAGGGTAGGGGGAAAGACATCCACCCAAGTCACCCCACCAAGCAAGTGTAACTAAGGCTCTAATAGAGGAGATACGAGATGGAACTCGCGTGAGAATCACAGCAAGAGCGAGAGAAACATCGTACTTCAAGAACACTCACACCTCGGTTTCTCCGTCGGTGAAGCACGACGCGATCGACACTTCGTTCACGATGGGAACCGCACATGGGGTGATCCGGACCTTCTCTACTCGATTTTGGCTTTGGATCGTCGATTCGAAGTGCTCCGGCGATGCTCCGGTGAGGGAGAGGGAGGAGAAATGGAGGAAGGAAGGCTGCTGGTCGAAGGGGAATGATTTGGGGGCGTTCTGGGCAAGATGGGCTGGGTTTTATTGAGTTTAACCCGGATTCGGATCCGGGTCCGGATTCTTATATGGCCTGGATCCCCTCTCACTAAAATGACCGTAACTCGGGCTCCCGAACTCGGATTTTCGCATTCTTGGACTCGTTGGAAAGCTATCGACGAGGCCTATGCAATGGATTACTCAAATAAATTTTTTTGACCCTGCAATAAAAGCAGATTTGCAATTATGCCCAGATCCAGCTGTGTTTTGCATTTTAGTCCCTGTTCGGTTTTCAGGGTTTTCACAATACGCAAGGTTCAAGTTTATTATTACACACGTGAGCCCTCGAATGAGGAGCACTAGAAATGCAATGGTTACATCTTTTACAAAAGAGATGCATGGACAAAATGTTTTTTTATACAAAAAAGGGAGAAACACACAATGGTGTCCGCCCCAATAAATTAATTAACTTAGATAAAACTGTACATATTACAAAATCCATGAAATAAGCAATTACTTGTAATGAAAACATTCTCACGGTAAAAACTGCGTCCAGAAAAGAGCACATCATTACGGGCTAACCAAATGACCCACAACACCGCCATCGAAGTAATAACCTCTTTTCTTTGTCGACCACGCATCCCATAAAGAGAAGATAAAAAAGAGTCGAAATCAATAGTGCATAACCAATCCAGCCCTGCCTTATTCCACATAGGTGAGGAAATGTGGCAATGGAAAAAAGATGCTCCAGTATCTCAATGTCAGTTCCACACAAGGGACATCTATCCGATAAATGTATCTCACGACATCATTTTATGTTTTATGTTTTCTTGGTGTACCACTCGTGTAACTAATCCAAGGATTTTCTCCTATATAAGAGAGCCCTTGGGTTTCATCTATGTTATGTTCTAATTTTCTCCTAACATGGTATCAGAGCGACGATCCTAGACCGGAGTTCTCGAATCCCACCCTAAACCTAACCCTACACGCCAAAACCCCTTCATCCCCTCCCCGGACGCCGCCGCCTCCCCAGGCGTTGCCCACCCACCCACGCGCCCTAGCGTCACCGCATGAGGGCCCCAACCCTTCCTGCGTCACTGCGTGGGGGCCCTTGCCCCTTCAACGTCGCCGATCGGGGGCTCCAGCCCCTCCCACGTTGTCGCCAGGGGGCCCCAGCCACCTCCTACGCCGCCGCCGGGGCCCCAGCCACCCCTGCGCATCGTCGTAACATGTTTTCCTGTGGATCGGAGCCCTGTCCTGGTTTACACGTCATGATTTTTCCTAATTTATATCACGCCATGCGACTCTAGACCTCATAGGAGGACATAAGGATGGTTATATGAGTCTACAGATACAACCAATCCTTCTTATGGTCATGTAGACACATTCTCTTTGATTTACTCCTCAGTCATTCCGTGTTTCGGCTTCTTGGTACAATGTCAAAGAAAAAGGGTGACGTTTTCTCCTCTTCCGTTGCCTTCAAAGGCCCGGCTTCTATCGTGAAGATAGATGGGACCAACTACAGGTTGTGGTCCATGCAGTTTCGTACCCTAATGCAATGCCATAACAAGGAGCTGATTTTAACCGATTCAGAGTTGACGAACAAGACGGGGGCCAATGCTTCATGGAAGCAAGATGATGCATATGCTCGCACCTAGCTCTCTGGGACACTTACCACGGAGATTGCTAACGATATTGTTAATCAGCCAACAACAAAGGCTATGTGGGACATATTAGCGGACACATACGGGCAGACAAAGAATGAGAGCAAGATCTTCTAACTGCAATTTAACATTTTCTCGAACAAACAAAATCGTCGACCGCTCCATGCACACTTCTCTCATCTGAGAGGCATGTTTGATCGATTACATAGCTTCATGCCTATTACCACGAGCACTGAACAACAACATGCATATCAGAATGCTACAATGACATGAGTTTTCTTGTCATCTCTTGACTTTGAGTACAATACCGCTTGTACTCAACTTTTGACTGGAGAGACGATATCGTCGATGGAGGAGTTCTACACAGGATTGAGTAGGACCACTACCACTTCCACTACTTCGGCCCGGATGACTCCTTTTGCTATGGTAGCTTCTCGTGGCAGAGGGGGGTCTTCCCAGTTTTGCGGTCGCGGACCTCGTAGTCGAGGAGGAGGCCGTCAGCGTGGCCCATGTTCCCATTGCCATCGTCCTGGTCATTCTGAGGAGACATGCTTTCAGAAGCATGGATATCCAACGTCTGCGCATGTTGCTGAGTAGATTGAGCCTCCTTCTGCACCTAGTCAGGATGCACGCTTGGATGATATTGTTTCTGGACTTCGAGAGATGATGAGCTCTCCTACGACTCCAGCTGTAGGTTCCTCAGATGCAACAGCTACTACCAGAGCATCGTCTAGTTCATCAGGCATTCCTTATGCGTTTACTAGTAGTAGCAGTTCATGGATTTTGGAGCGTCACATCATATGTGTGGAGATCAGACGCAATTTAGTTCTTACATGTCTATCCCACCTGGAAGATTCGTGGTCATTGCTAAAGGGGTTTGACTACCCATTATTGGTCAGGGGGAGATTGTTTTTGGCCCTTTTATGCATCTTCAAAATGTCTTATATGCTTCAGACTTTCAAATGAATTTTTTGTTTATTAGTCAAATTACAAAAGATTTACATTGCCGTGCCATCTTTGATCCCTCTTTTCTTGTGTTTTAGGAATACTAACTGGCAGGGTGATTGGGCATGGCCGTGAGCATAGAGGATTGTATAAGCTTGCCATACCACCTTGTTCTGGGCTTGCTACTATTCCTTCAGGATCTGTTTCTCCTTTTATGTGGCATCTTCGCTTTGGCCACCTTCCTCTTTAGAAGATGTCTCATGTGTTACCGCAGATATCTACTCGTACTAGATTGGACTGTGAAGCCTGTCAGCTTGGGAAGCACCATCGTTCCTCTTTTTAACATAAAAGATATTCTTTACTTCAATAAGAAAAGATTTAATGATAGCAACAACTTCAGACTTATGTTTCAACAAGAAGACCAAAGATAATATAGAAAAATCATCCACAACTACCATATAAAAACGATGTTCCTGATGATCGGAAACACGACTAGGACCCCAGATATCAAAATGAAACAACTCAAATGACCGACTACTATGACGACTCGGAAAAGAAGAACGATGGTGTTTCCCAAGCTGACACGCTTCACA
Source organism: Ottelia alismoides (assembly GCA_037367405.1). NCBI lineage: Eukaryota > Viridiplantae > Streptophyta > Magnoliopsida > Alismatales > Hydrocharitaceae > Ottelia > Ottelia alismoides. Next base: position 90,670 of record JAZKJV010007549.1, on the reverse strand, counting down.
GTCCAAGGTAACACGAGTAGAGATATGAAGTAGAACATGACACATCTTCTATAAAGGAAGGTGTCCAAAATGAAGATGCCACGCAAAGGGAGAAACAAACCTAGATGGAATAGTAGCATCCTCAGCACATGATGGTAGGGCAAACTTGTACATGTCTCTCTGCTCACGGCCACATCCAATCACCATGCCCGTGAGTATGCTGAAACACAAGAGAAGATGGATCAAATATGGCACGAAAATGTAAATCTTTTGTAATTTGACTAATAGACAGAAGATTCATATGAAAATCTTGACCATTTAAAACATTCTGTAGACACATAGAAGGAGCCAGAACAACATCCCCCTGACCAACAATGGGTAAATGGACCCCATTAGCAATCATCACAGATCTACCAGGTGGAATGGACCTGTAAGAACTGAACTGTGCTCGATCGCCACACATATGATGTGATGCTCTAGAATCCATAATCCAATCAGTCAAATCTGAGGTACTACAATTGGTAAGCTCATAAGAAATACCGAATGCCTACGGCTGCTATTACAATTGCATCGTACTCAGAGTCAAGAGATGGCAGAAAGATTCCTGTCATAGTGGCATTCCGAATGCCTACAGCTGCTCAATGCTAGTAGTAATGGGCATGAAGCTGTGCAGTTGTTCAAACATGCCTCTGAGATGTGAGAAGTGGGTATGAAGTGGTCGATCATTCTGCTTGGTCGAGAAAATATCATACTGCTGCTGAAGAATCTCTCTCATTCTTTGCCTGCCGATAAGTGTCTGCCAAGTTGTTTGACATAGCCTTTGCTGTGGGTCGATTGACAATATCATTGGCAATCTCCGTAGTCAGTGTCCCAGAGAGACAAATGCGAGCATAGGCATCATCTTGCTTCCAAGAACCATTAGCCCCAGACTTGTCCGTCGGCTCTAAATTCGTCAAAATGTGCTCCTTGTTATGGCACTGCATAAGGGTATGAAACTACATGGACCACAACTCGTAGTTGGCCCCATCCATCTTCATAATGGGAGCTAGGCCCTTGAAGACACTAGACGATGAAAAGACCATGGAAGGCTGTATCGATATCGATATCGTTTCGATATCATATCGATACGATATTTCGACAATATATCGTCGAAATATCGCCCATATCGACGAACTTTTGTGAAGAAAATGCCTGGAAATCGGGATATATCGCCATATCGGTACCCATATCGGTCCCATGTCGATATCGATATATCGATGATATATCGCCGATATATCCCGATATTTCCTTCCATGGAAAAGACCTCACTGTTGATATCTGACATTGTAATAACTAATAAAAACGTCGAAACCCAGAAAAAAATTGTGGAGTAGACTCATCTGAGTGAGTTTACACAATCATATGGAGGATTATATCTGTAGACTCATACAACCATCTTCACTACTTCTCATTGCGGTCTAGAATAAGAAGACGTTGTTTATATGTGAAAAACCACAAAATCTGACCTAAATCAGATCTTAGCGGCCTGTATTTTGGTCATGTCGACCAACATGGATCACATGATGTAGTTCGGGGCGGCAAGGGAGAGCCCCTGCGGCAGCCCTGGGCAGCTGCGCTAGGCTATCTGCTGGGAGCACCTGCGGTGACGCCTAGGCTGTAGTTCGGCAGCCCTGAGCAGCGGGAGGGGGGAGCCACTGCAATCGCGGCAGGAGGGAGGGAACCCGCAGCGACGATGGCGACTGGAGAGGGGAGGGGGAACCCGCATCGGTGAGGGGAGATGAGGGTAGCGACGACGACAATCGATGTAGAATAGGGAGAGGTGGGCATGTAGGATTAGGGTAGGTGGGATACAAGAACCCCAGTCTAGGACCGTTGCTCTGATACCATGTTAGGAGAAAAGAAAATCATCCATTAGATGAGACCCTAGGGTTCTCTTATATAGTAGAAAAGCCCTAGTTAATTACATGAGAGGTACATAAAGAAAATAGAAATGAGAAAAACAATATTGTGAGATATAAATATCTCAACAATATGAAATAAAGAGTGCAAGGGCATAAATACAGTAAAAATATGAGAAATAAAATGATAACTATGTAAATAACTCCCTTACGGGGGCATTTCTGCAAATATGGAAACCTGACAGGGTCTGTTTGCAATTTCACTAGAAGCGCATGCCATGCATGCGCGCAAGGACCTCTTTGCAATATACGAGAAAAGGCGAGGCACTGGCATAAAATGTCCAGCCTGCATAAGCACTGCACGTGCTAGGTTCGGGGGAGATCGAGGTCGGTGCTGGCTCAGACCATGGCTCGGGCATCTACAGGTTCGGGGGCAACGTGGCTACTTGATGGGGGTCGGGTGAGGCTCGGTCCAACCGAACCTCTGTGTCTCGGAAGGGGGTACATGGCTCTCCTTGAGCCGTTGGATGGACACCAGAGGGGTCCCATCCAACGACACCTATAGCTCTTGGCGTTCTTCCTCCTCCATGCGAGAGGCAATGCTTTTGGGGCTCTGGCGACGGGCCTGGAGCTCCGACTCGTCCCTCCGTCCATGTTGGAGCTCTGATCAGAGCCCTGGAACGTTGGCGATGAGGATTCGACGGAGGAGGAGGCACTGAACTCCCTACAAGTGAGTGTTGATTCGAGCCCATCGGAGGAGATGTTCGAGATCGAATCTGCGGTGCATGTTCCAGCCATTGATGACGAAACCTGCAAGAGGAGTTACCGGGAGTAGCCGAGGCGTGAAGTGCGTGCGATGAGGAGAGAACGAAGGCCTTTAGGGAGCGGAGAAGGCGGGGGCCTAATGCTTCTTCCACCTTGACGTCGAAGGAGATTGGTCGAAGCAGAGAGGGGTTCTAGAGAAGGGATAAGGTGGCGCGAAGATCAGTGTTACGTGACAAAGAGGAATGTGGTGTCTGATTTATGTGAGGTGTCCGATGAGGTACGAATCAAATCGGAGAAGAGCAATGAAAAATTATGAAGAGATTTACCTAGAGATTGGAGAAGAGTATCGATGGAGGAATTGGTCTATGCTGATGGTTGAATCGACCCTCCGGTCGTCGCTCATCCTGGTCGGCATGTCCAGGGGGCTCAAGGGCTGTCAGGAGCACCGTGACACGGCCATGGTGGTCGTGGGTCAACACCGGCTGGGAGCACCATTATCACTCTTCGACTTGGCCCTCCTTTGTCACAGGTGGGTGGAGGAAGGCTATGGTTCCATGACTCCAATTGTGGACGAGTGAAGATGGAGGCGGAAGATGTGGTTTTGTAGAAGGCAGAGGCGGTTACAGACAAGAGGGGTGGCGATATGTGTGACCTGTGGCCCACGCCTCCTATTTGTTCAGGGCAGACGACGTGGACGTTGATTCGATCCCTGATCCAAAAAAGGCTTGCTTGGATGCAAGATCTACTCCACGAGGAGCGGTACAGACGTGGATGATATCATCATGACCTCTCTTTGCGTACCTCCCGGGATGCTTAATGCCACTTCGCCAACTGGAATTATCTACGCTTTTCTGTCTCTCAGTGTGGTCAGCACTGGGTGTTTCCGAGAAGCGAGGTTGGTACCCATTCGCCTCCGTTCATCCAAAGTTCCTGACCCTTATGCACGAATTTAGGAATCTGTCATCTTCCTATCAAGGGGGAAACGGTCGATTGTAGGTGTTAGAAGTTCGAATCGGGAGCAATGAAGGGTTCGCGAAGATGGCATAACCTAGGGTTTCGAAGGGGTGGTGTTAGGTTTTGGAGAGAGAATTGGAGGCGATGGCTAGAATAGGAAGGGGGTGGAGTGTTTCTGAGTGTAACAGACAGGGAGGGGAGTTATGGGAGGGTAAACGATGGACGATGACAATTTGATCGTGTGATCCAACGATCCATATAGAGGTGCGGGCGAAGGGTGCGTATCGGTTTTGGATGGTAGATCCAACTGTGGAACGATGGGCTGAAGGGAACGACTGTGATGGATTTTGGAGCGAGATCCAAGGGTTAGGATAGAGGCGCGAGACGAGGGTTGGATCAAATCAGGGGATATGATCCAACTGTGGAAAGTGAGGCATTGGTGAGTGGTTGAGATGAAGGCGGGATCTTCATCCTATGTGGGGTGAAACGAGGGACGTGGAGACAGATTGGCCATTGGATGCTAAGACATCCAACGACAATGCTTGAGGCGGAAGTGAGCGGCTCAGATTCATTAGTGGGATGATTTAAGGGTTGAGGGAGATCTGGAGATGGACGGTGGGGATAGAGGCGGGTGAAGGTAGATCCAACGATCATGGAGCCTGGTAGGTGGCGCAAGGAGGTGCAGCCACGTGGGCAGAGGGCGCCACACGGCCCAATCATTTATTCTGAAAATAGGAAAAATAAAGGAAATTAGAAAAGAAATAATAGGAAGCCGAATTAACTAAAAGTCAAAACATGAAAGTTGTACATCTCGATGAGATCTACAAGTTTCGTATTGAATAAAAAATCAAAAGATGTCATTTGTACAATGAAATATTTTTGGTAGTATTTTTAATAGATAAAAACACTATGTTTTAAAGGTTTTGTTATTTTTTTGTACTTTCAATTTCTTTTTAAGATTAACATAATTATCTACAATATTTATCTAATTATTTGGGATTCAGTAAAAGAGAAAATAAATAATATATTAGTAATAAATATGATAATTAGGGTTAGGGTTAATTACATATGAGTGTTTTATTGATAAAGATAGGGAATCAATGAAGATTTGCAATGAAGTTTGTTGGAGTATTTGTTATATGCATCACATGCATGGGAGATGGGTAAATGGATCTCTACAGGATCCATTTACCCCATCTAGTCTTTAGTCTCACATCTACCAGTTTGGAGATGTGGAGACTCTGTGTAGGCTATATAAGGAGCCCCACACCCCTGTATTCATATGAGAAAGTTCAATATAATATCCGCCCCTTTGAGGGCTTCTCCCGTGGTTTCATCCCGCTCCTTAGGAGTTGGGTTCCACGTAAAAATATTCTTGTTCTTTCATGATTATTCTTTCTTTATTCATGCTATGTTTATCATTCTGCTTCCCCATTCTCTATTTTCTAACATGGAATCAGAGCGGGTTCGATTCTCGAGGTTTTTCATTTTGTTCTTTGTTTTTGGTTCGAGATTCGATTATCAAGGAGCCTGGTACATGCTTATTTTTGAAGATTATTCCAGTTTGTCCATTGTTCGATCAAGTTCTTGCTCTAGGGTTTAGATGAAACGCTAGTCATTATTCTGCGTTCATCTACTCGGTTGCGTAAACTTCAGTTCTGCACAAACTCTAGTTTTGAGTTTGTTGAGTCTTTGCATCATGTTAGGGCTTTCGAGCCCCTATTCTCAACACAATCAGCCGAAAGGAAAAAAGGGTGGTGTTGTCGATTCTATGCTGCAGGCCTTCGTATCCTTACAAGCAGCAAGATCCCTTCAATCCAGCGCTAGGTACCTCGTTGCACCTATCCTGGTGCCTATACAGATTGCGACATCCAGGAACGCGTGGTGCCGTTACGACCTCAAGCTCCCAGGCGGTTCAGGCGGTCTAGGTGGTGCTTCGTGGCACCCTCACGAGTCCCCTAGGTACCTTGCACGGCAACCTTCCAACGACAACGATTTCTAATAACAGGCGGCGTCGCCCACGACACCCCATCAGGCGCAACATCCAGGCGGTCCTCCATCTCCCAGTTCCCTCGATCTCCTCTTCCAGGAAAACCAGGTGGCCACAAGTGCGTTACCGGGCCCCATTACGCCCTCCTCTTCTAGCTGCAACATCCAGGCAGCGATCTCCTCTACGTGCAGGGGCACCACCACATCTTCTTTGCGCACTCCACCTACAGGCGACAACGCCCCTGCAACCTCCTCTGTTGCCATCAGGCAGCGCACATTTGAGCCTCCAAGAGGTTGAGGTCCCTTAGAGTAGTCGACGACGCCAAACGATGACGACCCCTATCAGGGGGAGGCGTGTTCACAATTCGAAGGGTTTCTCATTGTGGGAGCCCTAAGGCGGGGCCCAACGGGTTTTATAAAAAAGGGAGAAATTTGGAGGGCTATTTCGAGATCCCATAAAAAATAGAGAGTTGCAGATTAAAAAAAGGTGGGGCAGTCCTACGTAAAAAAGGTGCTTGAGTTTGGGCCCATGTGGGCTGATTTTTTTAGAATGGAGTTGCAAATATTCTGAGCCCAAATGGGACGTATGTTAAAAAATGAGAGAGAAGCTTCGACCTGGTCTTTGGGCCGAGTCATTTTGTAAAAAAAATGGGAAAGAAAGGAAAAGAAAAGAGGCACATACATACAAAAGCCGTATGCAATTTTTTTTTAAAAAGTGTGTACATTTAAAAAAAAGCCGTACGCAAGTTTTGATTGAGAGAAGATGGAAAAAATGATGAAGTTGTCTTATTTGGTTTCTTGTTTTTCCCCACATTATCTTGTCTTCTCCCAAACTTTATCGATGTTGATTTCCCAACAAGTATGGGAGAAAGGGGGGAGTATTGTGTAGAGTCACAGGTCTATTCTAGATTTAGAGATTCCAGACTAGCCAGATGTTCAGACTCTACAGTTCAGTTTCAGACTCGACGTCAGATTTCGAGTCCACAGTTTCAGACTCGCATATGTATGCGGTCTTCTTTCAGATAAGCACATGTATTCCATCTTTTGTCGTGGTCCCCATCATTCTTCTTGTTTTGTCGGCCAGAGTTTTCATGTGAGCCATATGGACTCCAGAGTAGAGGACCATTCCCTATGCCATTTTGGCTAGGGTTTTCATCTGGGATCATAGGGACTCCAGAGTAGAGTACCATTCTCTGTGCCAGATGGGAGAGACCAGTTTTCCAACAAGGAGACTTTTCAGACTCCATTCTCTAGCGACCGTGGACTCCGACGAGGATTGCACTTCTACGACCTTTTCAGTTCGACCCTTTTCAGAGATATAGAGCAATTGTCCTCATTATTGTGGTAGGCTAGAGTACTCCGACAAGGAGACTCATTTCAGTTGCAGTGACTCTGATAGGTATAATACAGAGCACATGCTCTCCGACGAGGAGATTCAGTTGACTCACACTCCAGCCCGTTCGTCCTCTTCACCTGCACGACATGAGAAGCAACATCCTCGACAACAATCGAAAGTTGTGCGTGTTGAGTTGATATTGTCTGTAGTGTCATGTAGCGTGAGTAGAGTTTCTTTCTGTTTGTCCAAGCTGAGCATTGCATGCTCCAACTTGAGGGGGAGTGTTAGAGTATTTGTTATGTGTCACATGTATGGGAGATGGGTGAATGGATCTCTACATGATCCATTTACCCATCTAGTCTTAAGTCTTACATCTACTAGTTTAGAGATGTGGAGACTCTGTGGAGGCTATATAAGGAGCCCCACACCCCTGTAGTCAGATGAGAAAGTTCAATAGAATATCCGCCCCTTTGTGGGCTTCTCCTGTGGTTTCATCCCGCTCCTTAGGGAGTAGGGTTCCACGTAAAAATCTTCTTGTTCTTTCATGATCATTCTTTCTTTATTCATGCTTTGTTTATCATTCCGCTTCCGCATTCTCTATTTTCTAACAGAGTTCTTATTCTTCAAGGATAAAAAGAGAGTAGTGATGATCCATCAGAGATTCATCACTGGCTGGCTCTGCTTACAACATATTATATATCTGGCCTAGTGACAGTGAGGTAGAGCAATTTGCCCACTAGGCTTCTATACCGTCTAGTATCCTCAAACTCATGATCTGAAAAATGCCAAACCATGCTCGCGGGCTTTGCTTTAGATCATAAATGGCCTTACAGAGTTGGTACGTACGTTGCTCCTCGACGGAGTAATCCGGTGGCTGCATTGTATAGACCTCCTCCTCAAGGTAGTCTCACAGAAAGGCATTCGTCACATCGAGCTGAAAAATGGGCCAGTTTATATTGGTACAATTTGAGAAAGTAGTGCGAATTGATCCTTCCTAGCCATCAGAGAATAGAGTTTAAAAGTTGCCCACTTGATAAGTCTGAGCGAATCCGTTTACCCCAAGCATAACCTTCAGTCTGTCAGTAGAGATATAAAGGGATTGTATGGTCATAAAGACATATCAGTAGACAACAGACTTGATGCCGAAGACACTGCACAAGATCCCACATCCCCCTGGAGGTAAGCGCATCCATCTCATCCATGATTTTTTTCCAACCATGGTCTTGTAATGCACTGTAATGATCACGAGGAATAGCAATAGCCATAAGAGCATTTGTAAATCAGTCACAACTAGATATATTGTTAGTGGAAGTGAAAATGACATGGGATGTATATAACATTGCCCTTTTGTTCTCTGTAGAGCTATAGCGAGTTCTGAGGGAGCATCCATAGATGCAATGGTTGGAACACTCGAAGAGATCCTAAAAAAAGGAATAGGTAGTGGAACAAAGTCATAGTGAACAATAATTTTTCCTTTGTAGACTATGATAGTTGTCGAAGTTCACAAGGTATGTCATTGAAAGATTGAGTATAGTAGTACAGAATGATATCACAAATGTAGTAACAATGACTAGTAGGATTGTAGCACATGTACTCCTCTTGGGTCTGAAAATATCCAAGGAAAGTACACTTGATAGCACGAGGAATCAATTTATCTGAAGTTTGAAAATTATGTACGAAAGCAGTGCAATGAAAATTCTCAGTGAGAGCGGATATGGTGTCTCATCTGGATATAAGAGAGAGAGAAAGGAGTTATCCGCTTAAGGACAGAAGACGAGACCTCATTAATGAGATAAGTGGCAATGAAAATGACATTCCCCCAGTAGGTCTTAGAAACCTTCATGCGAGTAAGCAAAGCACGTGCAATGTCAAGAAGGTTTTGAAGTTTGCTTTCCATCACCCCATTTTGCTGAGGTATATAAACATGAGTTCTAATGAAAGGTTCCCTGAAAGGCAAATGAAGACACCAAGCCCTATTGGATAAACTCAAGAGGATTGTAAATCCGTATCGCCTGAATATAGGAAGAGAAATATGTTTGATAAACTGAAAGTATTTGGCAATTTTATTAGTATATGTTCATTCCTTTATTAGATAAACCCAAGAAGATCTGCTATAATTGTTGGGAAAACAGAAGAAGTGTTTATTCCTGGAACCCTAGGCTCCCTTATATAGAGGAGAGACCTATGGGTAAATTACATAAGATAGACAGAAAGAAATAAAATAACTGAAAAGGTACATAGGAACATAGAAATATCCCTACCCTCCCCCTCAAGATGGAGGATAGACATCAATCATCCTCACCTTGGATGCACATTTCTAAAATGGCCCCCTGAGTAATGCCTTGGTAAAGATATCTGCTGTTTGCTCTCCTAAACTAACATGAGAGGTAGAAATCAATCTCTTATGGATCATATCTCTCGTATAGTGGCAGTTTACCTCAATATGTTCCGTTCTTTCATGGAATGCATGGTTGTTTGCAATGAATAAGGCAGCTTGATTATCACATTGTTACCACATGGGTAGAGGAATATCTACATGCAAATCTGCTAACACCGCTCGAACCCACATCATTTTTGTACTTGCTTGCGCCATCGCCCTATACTCAGATTCGACACTTTATCTAGCCACAACAGTTTGTTTCTTGCTTTTCCAAGAAACAAGGGAGTTATCAACAAATACTGCAAAGCCCAAAGTGGATTTCCTATGCACTTGCCGAGGTTGCTCCATAAACTGACTCACTCGACTAACTTCAAAAGAGATATCCGGTCATGTAATAATAACATACAAAGCTTTCCTACCATCTCTCTATATCTCCTCTTATCCACTTCATCTGTACCATCATCGTATAATTTCATGTTAGGATCCATAAGAGTAGTAAAGGGTCGACACCCAATCATGCTCATCTCAACAAGCATGTCTGTAACGTATTTTCTTTGGGTCATCACAAGATCATGTGCGTTTAGAAAATTCCAACCCTAAGAAATACCTTAGAGTGCCCAGATCCTTGGTAACAAACTGACGGTCTAGAAACTCTTTTGCCATTTTTATCCCCTGCATATCATTTCCTGTAACGAGAATATCATCAACATAGACCGTTATGATAACAATACCTCTAGGTGTCTTCTGCATAAAAAGCGAATGGTCTGCATTGGACCTCTTGAACCCTTGTTTCTCAATCAAATCTGAGAATTTTTGAAACCACGCCGTTGGGATTTGCTTAAGGCCATATATCACCTTATGGAGTCTACAGACCTGCTGACACTTCCCCTCAGCAGCTAACTCCGGATGCTGCCGCATGTAAACTTCTTCCTGTAGATCTCCATACATAAACACATTTTTAACATCCAACTAAAATAAATGCCAATCATGTACTAATGCTACTGAAAGTAGGATACGTAGTGTAGAATGACGAGCCAACAGAGAAAAAGTGTCCAAGTAGTCCATGTCGTAGGTTTGAGTAAAACCATGTGCCACAAGTCTTGCTTTGTAGCGATCAATGCTGTCATCTGTATGATGTTATCTGTAAACACCCATTTGGAACTGACTACAGACGCACAGGAGGAGCTGACACCGAACTCCATGTTCCATGAGACTGCAATGCAACCTTCTCTTCCTCCATAACTAAGTGCCAGCTACTATCCTTCAATGCTTCCTAATAACTCTGTGGTATTTCCACGACAGAAAGAGCCATAGAAAACCTATGAAAATCCCATGTTAGACGATGAAAAGGAACCTGAGAAGCAAGGGGGGTAAGAAGCACACGTATGCTTCTGCTTTCGAACTGCAATAGGAATATTCAGGTCATTGGGAATCTCCTCCATATAGTCTCCTGTCTCCTGCAAAGATCTCTGTACATATATATCGCCAAATCCATCAGTAGAAATCATGTTATCAAAATAAACCTAGGGCATATTGGATGATGGGCAATGAACATGAGCAGAAGTAGTCCGACAGATATAGAACTTAGGTAATGGAGGAACACTAGGCACATGCGGCTGGGTAGTAGGAGGGGGTGGAGGAGGTGGTGGGGCCACAATCACGGGAGGAGATGTCAGACTCATAGGAGGAGGTGGCACATACACCTCATCATCAGAATAGGACGAAGACAATCTTTCTCCTGTAGGAGAGAAAAACATCACGGCCTCAAAAAATGTGACATCAACACTGATATAATACTTTCTGCGTAACAGATCATAACACCGATATCCTTTCTGGGTCCTGAAGTACCCAACAAACACACATTTGACAACCCTAGGAGAAAGCTTGTCAAGACTTGGAGCCAACTGGTGTACGAATGCTACTAAACCAAAGACACGAGGGGTAAGTGAGAATAACTCCTTATCAATAAAAATAATAGAGAAAGGAGTTTTCTCACCCAAAATAGACGAAGGCATACGATTCACCAAGTAACATGTCGTAAGTATAACATCACTCCAAAATGAATGTGGGGGCACGACTCTGAATAAGAAGTGTTCGAGTGCTATCAAGTATGGCGATGCTTTCGCTCTGCAACACCATTTTGTTGAGAAGTGTAAGGACATGTTTGATGAATAATGCCATGAGATGAAGAGAAATTGGATAGAGTATGTGTAACGTCCATATCCTAACAAATCCGAACTCGTCCGATTTTGGGTCCAATGAACCTAAAAACATTGTTGGTCAATGTCAAACAACCTAAAACGGTCAATTTATTATGAATCAAAAGTCGTTCGGGCGAAATCGACCGAAAAACGGTCGCATCGTAATACGTGCCGCGAAAAGTCGCGACGCAAATTCAGAAACCGCAAAACAAACCAAGACCATCATTAAATCCGATTCGACGACACAAGACCAACGGAATCAACCGTTCGTCAATCGGAGGTCGTTTGATATTTTTAAATCACAAAATTTAATCTTAAACAAAAACCATATCCGAAAATTCAGGTATTCAAAAACTCGACCGAAAGTATATCAACATTATACTCATATTGACCGTCATTCTGAGACGATCGAAATGGGATATTGTGCGCTGAAATCAGAGGCCCGAGGTCCGCGTACGATCGATTTTTAAGTATGTCAAGTAAAGAGACTTTTGAAATTAATTAAATAAATATATATATAACTGTAGCAGACGCACAGTCTGTTCAAAAAAAAAAGTTACTGTAGCAAATTTCCAGCCGTTGCTATATCAGCCACTTGCCCTTGCCTTTCTATCCACATGGAATTTCTTTTCTCCACTTGGCCAACAACTAAGACCCTCTAGCCTTATATATATACCACCCAAACCTTGGTAAATCCCCATTTTTCCTTTGCAAATTCCAGCCGTGAGAACTCTCAGCTCCAGCCCTCCTGTTGCAGAGCCAAAGCTGCATGCTATATCTTCAAATCTGAGAGATTTTGAGGGTGCAAATCCTCCTCTCTACTTTCTTTCCAAAGTAAGATCTCATCCCCAATCATTCTTCTCCCTTTTTCTTCCAAATTCCCAACTTTTTCTCTCATTTTTATGCAAATAGTTGCTGTCCAGCAACTATTTCAGCTGCTGGAGCTGCTGTCCAGTGACCAAAAAGCCACTGCATGCATGTTAGATCTTTAGAATTTGAAGATCTAATTTAATTAAAGGTACAACTCCTTCACCCCTTCTTTTGCTGCCTTGCATGCTTATTAAACATGATCAAATGTACATCCCTATATCTACCCTATTGCTGCCTTACATGCTATAACAAATGATCCATTGAACATCCTCTCCCTATCTATTACTGCCATGCATGTGATTTACAAATAATTAGATCATATAATCTGTTTGTTTTCTTTAAAAAAAATAATGGTGGGATGGAGTTAGTAACGGATTTTGTTGACTTGGATGTGGTTTATCTTAAATTCTGTGTAGGGTTAAAAATATACAATAATAATAAATTGAATTTTAGAATGTTGGATACTGACGGCTGTTTATAGTTATAAAAATTTTGGTAATGGATCTTGGATCACTCATCTTTTAAAACCCCAAAGATCAGATATTCTCCTAGAATTGGAGAATCCAAGAATATAGGTACAATCCCTAAACCCTCTTTGCTGCCATGCATGGATATTAAACTTGATTTTTGTACATGTACAACCTTTAGCCATCATCTTTGCTGTCATAGATGTTCATGCACAATCTAATTCTGTCCATGTCGGTTGGATTGAGTATCATTCTTTGATTGGAATTCACAATTTAATTCTGGAGATCTTTCATTACTATGAACCCTAAATATCTGGAAATTGTTTCTAAATATGGAAATCCTTAGATACAACTTATTCTTCTTACTTCTTGCATCGCATGATCAATTCAAAAAAAAAATCCTAAACGATGCCCTATAGGTTGGTGTATGCTTTTAAATTCCTATTTTACAGCTTCCCATGATTTATATGCTAAAGAAACTTGGGTTTTTGGTGTTATTTCTGATTGCTGTACAAAAACATATGCTATATATACAGGTTCTGAAAAGTTAATTCTTTGAGACTAATTATTACTTGTATAATTATTACACTATCTCTTTAATAAGGGACAATCAAGTTAATTGAAAAAGTGGCAAATAGAATCCAAGAAGTTGGGTTATATATTATGTGTGTGTATTGTAACCAGTAGATGCTACTTAATATTTGTTTACATCATGGTTTAACAAAAGATAAATGAAAATTTCTTGAAGATGAATTCCCTGGATACAGTGAGTGAGTTGTAGTTGTAAATCATCAATATTCTAAATTATAAGAAATAAATTATGATTAGTCAAAATATACAGGGAATTAAACATAATTGATTAGAGATCTGGAGATCTTCCTGTTTAAGAATAATATTCACAATGTCACCTACAACATTGAGCTCAAAACCCCACAATACCTGAAGATAACATAACGTTTTCTTTCTCTATCTATAATTTCTGTCTCCTTTCAAGTTTTAGTTGCAACTACAACAGAACTGTTAGTTTGAGTCCTTAGTTAAATCAAATATCTAGGTCCATTCCCAAGTGTAACTTTAATTCATCCTCTTTTTTTTTCACTACTGTATTGACTAATTGTTCTATTACTAACTACTGTTGCAAAATTTAGCCATTGCCAGTTGTTGATGGTTGTTAACATAACTAGGATGATCATCAAGACTAATTCATCAAACTATGTTGTCCAAGGGAAATCACGATGAGATGGTTAAGTATCCTTCCTTCATAAGTTACTAATCAAGTCAATACCTCCTCATCTCCTCATACAAGTGTAATCTTGAATGTGGGTTGTATCATTGCATCAGTTGACATGATGGGGTAGACTTCCATGGAATGATTAAAGGGATCGAGCGGGTTTAGTACATTCGGTTAAAAATTTAAAATCTTTGTTGGACTGAATGTATCACTGAAAAGAGAGTTATTATTGTATTACATTGTCATGTGTTCAACCATGATGACGACACAAAAGAACCTTGGAGTTGTTGGGTCCTTATAAAGTCTCTTCATCACATCATGCTCTAGAATTAGTATCTCAATAACACAACACATGAGATGGTAGGCATATGTTACATATCAGCTATTAATCAAGTGGAGTACCTTAAAGAAGACAGCATCAGGTAAATATATATAGTTACGAATAAGTAAAGATAGATATATGTGCCAGTCATGGTGACTTTTACACCTGACCGTGCGAGGGCGCGGTGACCCTCAACTGGGCGGAAGAAAGGAAGCCCAGTTTGGGCAGCGGCCGCCAAGTGCGCGGGTCTAGGATCCCAGTTCCCCTTCGGTTTTTAACGTGAGCTCACAGTGTTTTTACGCCTCATTGGGATCCCGACTTTAGACCATTCCGCTGACCCTGTTTTAGGATACCCAGGCGGGGGATCCTTGGTTTTCAGTTTTACGTGCAAGCTCGGTTGCCCGTTACCGGTCGGGCTGTTTTCTAGAGCGACTTTTCCGGGAAGTCCCTCTCACCCGTCTCAGTGGCGCAGTTTGGGAGTGTAGACCTATCCCTCTATTGGACCGTCCTTCCAATTAGAGGGCGAGACGGAAGAGCCTTTTGTTGGCTTCTTCACCGCTTGAGTTTTTCTTCGCCAACAGACTTGGCGATGTTACATCCAGATCATCCATATCTATATCTATATCATTTAGAGTTACATTTGAGACTGTTGCACTAAGGATTGAAGGGATTGATTCTACATCCAGATCATCCATCTCTATATCCATACCATCTAGAGTTTCATCTGAGACAGTTGCACTTAAGGTTTTAAGGGATTATAATTAAAATTGAGTAAATGGAAAAGATACTAATCTGATTCAAAATCCCTTTGAGTTAGTGGACGTGTTGGGAACTTAGTTAGGATGCATTACACAACACCGCATGCCTACGGAGGCCCCCCAACCCTAAGACATTCCCCAAGTCTTAGAGTCATAGTGTGAGGTTTCACAAGAACCAAGACCACAGACTATCCACTAACTTAAAGGAGTAACTAGGCTTCAGAATTAAATAAACCATTATATCTTCTCATCTTATCTTTCCCATCATCAAAATCCAAAAATATGATCTCTGAGTAATATGAGAATAAAATATCATACTTATGATCAATTAGTCACCATAGAAATATACTCATGTGGGAAATGTTGGGATAATGGCTGATCATAAGTGGTGCTTGCTAGAAATTTGGAAACCTTTTACATTTGCAAGTAGAAATAAATTTTAAATTTGAGTTGCTCATACCTCTCTACTTGCTTTCTTTTGTAAATAATAAATGTCTGTTATTTCTATATAAGTTTTTGGGAGGTACCAGCAACCGCTGACGCCTTTTCTTCCTTGCACGCTTGGCAGGCAAACAGCCTGCAGTTCAGTAGCTATACATGGATTCAGAAGATAAATTTTATACCCAACGGTATGGTTTATTTTGTGCTAGTTTCAGTTCAATGTATAATGTATTATGTTTCTTTCTCTTCAGTCAGATTTTGGGATATAATGTATGTACTGTCAGACTTTGTACATGTAAAATATATGGAAGTTAATGAAATGAAATAAGATTTTGGTGACCATTGTTCTATGTGTTTGTGGTTATAAATGTTGATTGTGAATGTCAGATGAAATTGTTTCATTCGCGAATAATTTCCCCGTACTTTCAGTTGCTTAATGCGATAGAAATGAATGTTGTAATGCAAAATGTGTGATTAACGGGTACCCAGATCCTAGGGGGTTCACAGTTTGGTATCAGAGCAGTGGTACCCCGATACGCACATTTGCAGTATTTCAATTCCGATCGCATTGAGTCCTCGGATAGCGGCAGTCTTCCGACTTGTCGTGAGTCCGAGAAGGGAAATATGACATTCAGATTCAATTACCACAGCTGTCACCAATTTCATTAATTTTCATATTATATCCCAAGAAGAGAAAAACATATATCATATTATCTGGGAACCATTGATTTTATGACTAATAAATGGTTCTCATGCAGAGCCATGTCATCCCGACCAGACCAGGAGATGACTAACAAACTAGCACACATGCTGACTACTCGTATCGACCTTTCCATAGTCAATTTGATTCTAGTGTGACACATTCTTTTCTTACTTCGAGGCTACTTGCTTCTTTACGTAGAGTCGCAGAAACTCTCTCTTCTTCATATCACATTCAAAGGCCAGGTGGCCAGTTATTTGTCATATCCCTGATAGTCAGGCAATTGCCCATACTTATTGACGGACACGAGATGCTCGCAGATTGTCTACTTCTACAGCTTGATGAGTTCGACTTGATTCTAGGCATAGATTGGTTATCCGCTCATCATGCACTACTTGATTGTTTTAGGAAGACAGTTGTCTTCAGGATTCCCAATTTAACCGAGTTCACTTTTGAGGGTACCATACATGACTGCACCATGGAATACAATTCAGTGTTGCGAGCCCAGCGACTTGTCGATCAGGGTTGTGATTCATATCTTGCATTCGTTCAGGAGGTATCTGATCAGGAGCCGATGATACATGACATCCGAGTAGTTTCAAGAATACCCAGATATGTTTCCTGATGAGCTACCGGGATTACCTCCTGAGAGAGAGATTGAGTTTGAGATCACATTACTATCAAAAACACAGTCGATCTCGATGACTCCTTACCGTATGTTACCTGCTGAGTTAAGAGAGCTGAAGGGGCAGTTAAAGGAGTTACTTAACTTAGGATTCGCGAGTCGGACATTCCGAAGACAGCCTTCAGGACTCGTTATGGACATTACGAGTTTGTGGTGATGCCGTTTGGGCTCACCAATGAACCTGCAGCTTTCATGGATATGATGAACCGTATCTTCCGTCCATACATGGACAAGTTTGTAGTAGTATTCATCGATGATGTGCTCATCTACTCACGGAATGAATGGGATCATGCGAATGATCTACAAATTGTTTAGGACACATTGCGAGAGCACAAGCTATATGCCAAGTTGAGCAAGTGTGAATTTTGGTTATCTCAGGTCTCGTTTCTCGGGCATGTCATTTCTGGAGCAGGCATTGCAATTGATCCTGCGAAGATAGATGCAGTCATGTCATGGGAGCAGCCCAAGACAGTTACACAGATTCGGAGTTTCCTCGGGCTAGCAGGCTACTACAGACGGTTTGTCAATGGATTTCACGCATTGTTCGCCCTCCGACACGACTGACGCAGAAGGGAGTTCCATTCATTCGGGACAATTCATGTGAGCAGGCTTTTAGTATATTGAAGGATAGATTGACTACGGCACCTATTCTTGCTCTTCCTTCAGGCACTCAGGACTATGCAGTCTACACAGATGCATCTGGAGAAGGTATAGGAGCAGTGTTGATGCAGAGAGGACAGGTGATTGCTTATGCATCACGACCGTTGAGGCCGCATGAGCAGAACTACCCCACATACGAATTGGAATTGGCGGCAGTAGTCTTCGCTCTGAAGATCTGGCGCCACTATCTATATGGGGTAAATTTCGAGATTTTCACAGATCACAAGAGCCTAAAGTACATCTTTGATCAGAAGGAGCTAAACATGAGGCAGTGCAGATGGCTCGAGCTGCTGAAGGATTGCACGATCTCTTACCATCCTGGTAAGGGAAACGTGGTGGCTGATGCACTCAGTAGGAGAGCGCATGCTGATGGTACAGCAAACTGGCTATACACGTGGAATATGCTCGCATATTTGACAGTAACGCATCCATTTCTACCGCCGTGCCTCCACGATACAGTAGTCTTTGGGATCGTATTGTAGAGGGCCAGAAGATTGATCCTTGGATTCATGATAGATACATGCGCGCCGTCAAGGACGAGGTTGATGATTTTGTTGTGGCAGAGTCCATTTTATAGAAGGCAGGACGAGTTGTTGTGCCCAACGACGAGCAGTTACGCAGAGATATTCTTGATGAGGTACACAGTTCACGGTTATCTATTCATCCAGGCAGCACGAAGATGTACCGTGATTTGCGTCGACAATTCTGGTGGGATGGAATGAAACGCGATGTGGCACTACATGTCAGCAGATGCATAACCTGTCAGATGGTCAAGGCTGAGCACAGGAGACCACCAGGATTTCTGCAGTCTCTCCTCATTCCCGAATGAAAGTGGGAGAGCATTTCTATGGACTTTGTCACGGGATTGCAAAAGACATCGGGTGGCCATCATTCCATTTGGGTCGTTGTTGATAGGTTGACCAAGTCAGCCCATTTCATACCTTACAACACGACTTACACTCCATCCAGATTGGCCAAGCTCTATGTGCAGAATATCATTAAACTGCATGGTAGACCACGAGAGGTGGTGTCTGACAGGGATTCGAGATTTACATCGTATTATTGGCATCAGTTCATGTCAGCACTACAGACAGAACTGAAGATGAGTTCTGCATATCATCCACAGACAGATGGACAGAGTGAGCGCACCATTCAGACACTAAAGGATTTGCTTCGCGCATGCTCTTTGGAGTAGAAAGGGTCCTGGAAGGACCATCTGCCGTTAGTAGAATTCACGTACAACAACAACTATCACTCTAGTATTGGTATGGCACCATTCGAAGCCCTATACGGGCGGAGATGTCTTACACCTCTCAGTTGGCAGGAGGTAGGTGACCATGCTCTCTACTCCGAAGATCTCTTGGAGGATACTGCGAGAGCTGTTGATCTTATGAGATGGAGGCTTCTGACGGCACAAAGCCGCCAGAAGAGCTATGCAGACCGTCGGAGAAGAGATTTGGAATTCTAGGTAATCCAATCTTTCCTCTTCATCCATTCAAATATAACATACGTATGGCATCTAAATAATCACATACTAATGACATCACTGTAAATTACAGGTGGGAGATTGGGTATTCCTCCGTGTATCTCCCATGAAGGGAGTGCAGAGATTCGGTGTTCGTGGCAAGTTGGCGCCACGATTTGTTGGACCTTTCGAGATTCTGGCTCGTGTAGGAAATGTGGCATACCGAGTAGCCCTTCCTCCACATCTTTCTGGTATTCACGACGTTTTCCACATATCCAACCTGAGGAAGTATGTGCATGATACTCGACACATTATCAGTTACGAGAATCTCGATGTAGAGCCAGATCTGACTTATGAGGAGAAGCCAGTCCAGATACTTGACCATGCTGTGAAGAAGCTTCGCAGCAAGGAGATTCCATTGGTCAAGGTGTTGTGGCACTGACATGACGCCAAGGAAGCGATGTGGGAGACTGAAGCCGAAATGCGGACACAATACCCACAACTTTTCTGATGTAAAAATCAAAACAAGCTTTTTATAATTAGAGATATGTTTAAATATATGGCTTGTTTTCTCTTTGAGGTTTTTATGGGTTCAAAACCCTTTGAGGTTTTTATGGACATATGAAATTCAAACAAGACACCTAATGACCTCGACTCGTGTCTCGAGGACGAGACTCCCTTTGAGGTTTTTATATTTGTAACGTCCATATCCTAACAAATCCGAACTCGTCCGATTTTGGGTCCAATGAACCTAAAAACATTGTTGGTCAATGTCAAACAACCTAAAACGGTCAATTTATTATGAATCAAAAGTCGTTCGGGCGAAATCGACCGAAAAACGGTCGCATCGTAATACGTGCCGCGAAAAGTCGCGACGCAAATTCAGAAACCGCAAAACAAACCAAGACCATCATTAGATCCGATTCGACGACACAAGACCAACGGAATCAACCGTTCGTCAATCGGAGGTCGTTTGATATTTTTAAATCACAAAATTTAATCTTAAACAAAAACCATATCCGAAAATTCGGGTATTCAAAAACTCGACCGAAAGTATATCAACATTATACTCATATTGACCGTCATTCTGAGACGATCGAAATGGGATATTGTGCGCTGAAATCAGAGGCCCGAGGTCCGCGTACGATCGATTTTTAAGTATGTCAAGTAAAGAGACTTTTGAAATTAATTAAATAAATATATATATATAACTGTAGCAGACGCACAGTCTGTTCAAAAAAAAAGTTACTGTAGCAAATTTCCAGCCGTTGCTATATCAGCCACTTGCCCTTGCCTTTCTATCCACATGGAATTTCTTTTCTCCACTTGGCCAACAACTAAGACCCTCTAGCCTTATATATATACCACCCAAACCTTGGTAAATCCCCATTTTTCCTTTGCAAATTCCAGCCGTGAGAACTCTCAGCTCCAGCCCTCCTGTTGCAGAGCCAAAGCTGCATGCTATATCTTCAAATCTGAGAGATTTTGAGGGTGCAAATCCTCCTCTCTACTTTCTTTCCAAAGTAAGATCTCATCCCCAATCATTCTTCTCCCTTTTTCTTCCAAATTCCCAACTTTTTCTCTCATTTTTATGCAAATAGTTGCTGTCCAGCAACTATTTCAGCTGCTGGAGCTGCTGTCCAGTGACCAAAAAGCCACTGCATGCATGTTAGATCTTTAGAATTTGAAGATCTAATTTAATTAAAGGTACAACTCCTTCACCCCTTCTTTTGCTGCCTTGCATGCTTATTAAACATGATCAAATGTACATCCCTATATCTACCCTATTGCTGCCTTACATGCTATAACAAATGATCCATTGAACATCCTCTCCCTATCTATTACTGCCATGCATGTGATTTACAAATAATTAGATCATATAATCTGTTTGTTTTCTTTAAAAAAAATAATGGTGGGATGGAGTTAGTAACGGATTTTGTTGACTTGGATGTGGTTTATCTTAAATTCTGTGTAGGGTTAAAAATATACAATAATAATAAATTGAATTTTAGAATGTTGGATACTGACGGCTGTTTATAGTTATAAAAATTTTGGTAATGGATCTTGGATCACTCATCTTTTAAAACCCCAAAGATCAGATATTCTCCTAGAATTGGAGAATCCAAGAATATAGGTACAATCCCTAAACCCTCTTTGCTGCCATGCATGGATATTAAACTTGATTTTTGTACATGTACAACCTTTAGCCATCATCTTTGCTGTCATAGATGTTCATGCACAATCTAATTCTGTCCATGTCGGTTGGATTGAGTATCATTCTTTGATTGGAATTCACAATTTAATTCTGGAGATCTTTCATTACTATGAACCCTAAATATCTGGAAATTGTTTCTAAATATGGAAATCCTTAGATACAACTTATTCTTCTTACTTCTTGCATCGCATGATCAATTCAAAAAAAAAATCCTAAACGATGCCCTATAGGTTGGTGTATGCTTTTAAATTCCTATTTTACAGCTTCCCATGATTTATATGCTAAAGAAACTTGGGTTTTTGGTGTTATTTCTGATTGCTGTACAAAAACATATGCTATATATACAGGTTCTGAAAAGTTAATTCTTTGAGACTAATTATTACTTGTATAATTATTACACTATCTCTTTAATAAGGGACAATCAAGTTAATTGAAAAAGTGGCAAATAGAATCCAAGAAGTTGGGTTATATATTATGTGTGTGTATTGTAACCAGTAGATGCTACTTAATATTTGTTTACATCATGGTTTAACAAAAGATAAATGAAAATTTCTTGAAGATGAATTCCCTGGATACAGTGAGTGAGTTGTAGTTGTAAATCATCAATATTCTAAATTATAAGAAATAAATTATGATTAGTCAAAATATACAGGGAATTAAACATAATTGATTAGAGATCTGGAGATCTTCCTGTTTAAGAATAATATTCACAATGTCACCTACAACATTGAGCTCAAAACCCCACAATACCTGAAGATAACATAACGTTTTCTTTCTCTATCTATAATTTCTGTCTCCTTTCAAGTTTTAGTTGCAACTACAACAGAACTGTTAGTTTGAGTCCTTAGTTAAATCAAATATCTAGGTCCATTCCCAAGTGTAACTTTAATTCATCCTCTTTTTTTTTTCACTACTGTATTGACTAATTGTTCTATTACTAACTACTGTTGCAAAATTTAGCCATTGCCAGTTGTTGATGGTTGTTAACATAACTAGGATGATCATCAAGACTAATTCATCAAACTATGTTGTCCAAGGGAAATCACGATGAGATGGTTAAGTATCCTTCCTTCATAAGTTACTAATCAAGTCAATACCTCCTCATCTCCTCATACAAGTGTAATCTTGAATGTGGGTTGTATCATTGCATCAGTTGACATGATGGGGTAGACTTCCATGGAATGATTAAAGGGATCGAGCGGGTTTAGTACATTCGGTTAAAAATTTAAAATCTTTGTTGGACTGAATGTATCACTGAAAAGAGAGTTATTATTGTATTACATTGTCATGTGTTCAACCATGATGACGACACAAAAGAACCTTGGAGTTGTTGGGTCCTTATAAAGTCTCTTCATCACATCATGCTCTAGAATTAGTATCTCAATAACACAACACATGAGATGGTAGGCATATGTTACATATCAGCTATTAATCAAGTGGAGTACCTTAAAGAAGACAGCATCAGGTAAATATATATAGTTACGAATAAGTAAAGATAGATATATGTGCCAGTCATGGTGACTTTTACACCTGACCGTGCGAGGGCGCGGTGACCCTCAACTGGGCGGAAGAAAGGAAGCCCAGTTTGGGCAGCGGCCGCCAAGTGCGCGGGTCTAGGATCCCAGTTCCCCTTCGGTTTTTAACGTGAGCTCACAGTGTTTTTACGCCTCATTGGGATCCCGACTTTAGACCATTCCGCTGACCCTGTTTTAGGATACCCAGGCGGGGGATCCTTGGTTTTCAGTTTTACGTGCGAGCTCGGTTGCCCGTTACCGGTCGGGCTGTTTTCTAGAGCGACTTTTCCGGGAAGTCCCTCTCACCCGTCTCAGTGGCGCAGTTTGGGAGTGTAGACCTATCCCTCTATTGGACCGTCCTTCCAATTAGAGGGCGAGACGGAAGAGCCTTTTGTTGGCTTCTTCACCGCTTGAGTTTTTCTTCGCCAACAGACTTGGCGATGTTACATCCAGATCATCCATATCTATATCTATATCATTTAGAGTTACATTTGAGACTGTTGCACTAAGGATTGAAGGGATTGATTCTACATCCAGATCATCCATCTCTATATCCATACCATCTAGAGTTTCATCTGAGACAGTTGCACTTAAGGTTTTAAGGGATTATAATTAAAATTGAGTAAATGGAAAAGATACTAATCTGATTCAAAATCCCTTTGAGTTAGTGGACGTGTTGGGAACTTAGTTAGGATGCATTACACAACACCGCATGCCTACGGAGGCCCCCCAACCCTAAGACATTCCCCAAGTCTTAGAGTCATAGTGTGAGGTTTCACAAGAACCAAGACCACAGACTATCCACTAACTTAAAGGAGTAACTAGGCTTCAGAATTAAATAAACCATTATATCTTCTCATCTTATCTTTCCCATCATCAAAATCCAAAAATATGATCTCTGAGTAATATGAGAATAAAATATCATACTTATGATCAATTAGTCACCATAGAAATATACTCATGTGGGAAATGTTGGGATAATGGCTGATCATAAGAGGTGCTTGCTAGAAATTTGGAAACCTTTTACATTTGCAAGTAGAAATAAATTTTAAATTTGAGTTGCTCATACCTCTCTACTTGCTTTCTTTTGTAAATAATAAATGTATGTTATTTCTATATAAGTTTTTGGGAGGTACCAGCAACCGCTGACGCCTTTTCTTCCTTGCACGCTTGGCAGGCAAACAGCCTGCAGTTCAGTAGCTATACATGGATTCAGAAGATAAATTTTATACCCAACGGTATGGTTTATTTTGTGCTAGTTTCAGTTCAATGTATAATGTATTATGTTTCTTTCTCTTCAGTCAGATTTTGGGATATAATGTATGTACTGTCAGACTTTGTACATGTAAAATATATGGAAGTTAATGAAATGAAATAAGATTTTGGTGACCATTGTTCTATGTGTTTGTGGTTATAAATGTTGATTGTGAATGTCAGATGAAATTGTTTCATTCGCGAATAATTTCCCCGTACTTTCAGTTGCTTAATGCGATAGAAATGAATGTTGTAATGCAAAATGTGTGATTAACGGGTACCCAGATCCTAGGGGGTTCACAGTATGCGTACAGAATTCCAGAGAATTATCTGTTCTCACAAGTTTCTCAGAAGAAGAAAAAACGTTATGCACTTCATTAATAAAGATTTTGATCATATCCCATGCATCAGATTTATTTTTCAATAAGAAAACCCATGACAAACGAGGGAAATCATCAACTGCAATAAGATAAAACCTGTGTCCCTGATGATCAGGAACACGACTCGGATCCCAAATGTCAACATGAAATAATTCAAAAAGGGAGATACTGCTCCGACTCTGACGACTAAGGAAAGTTGACTGATAATGCTTCCCCAATTGACAAGCTTCACACTGGATGGAGGACCCTGGTAAGATCTAGGGCAAGATATACCACATCTTTTGGATAGGGAGATGACCAAAACATAGATGCCAAGTGAAGGGAGATACTGGTCTAGTTGAGATAGAGGATGCGCCTGCAAAGGGAGTTCAGACCGGTCGATAAAGACCACCGTGCTCACGGCTACAACCAATCTTACTGCTTGTAAGAATGTCATGAAATACAAGAGACGATGGGTTAAATATAGCTTGACAATGCAAATCCTTCGTAATCTGACCAATAGATAACAAGTTCGTAGAAAAACCAGGGGCATATAACACGTTCTGCAGACACATAAACGATGTTAAAGTAATCTTCCCCTGTCTTGTGATTGGGGAATGAGTCCCATCAGCTATTACCATAGTCCTTCTTGGGGGAACCTCTCTGTATGTTGTAAGCCGACCTTTGTCTCCGCATAAATGTTACGACACCCCAGAGTCCATAATACACTATGTAATCTCAGATCCACATGTAAATGCATAAGTACTACTTGAGGTGCTGGCCGTAGCGGAAGTACTGGCGAAGGCAGAGGCTGCAACATCGGAATGGCCTCCCGGAGACGGTGAAGGAGGCATGATATCTCGCAGTCTGGCCACGAGGTCATCAAACCTCTAATCGGAAGTAGAAGCTATAAGAGACTTAGCCTGCTCCGCTACATGGGCTGATGCTGGGAAACCGTGCTTGGAATAGCATGGTTCCTCTGTATGACCTGCGCGATGGCAAAATGTGCAAGGATGACGGATGCAGCCTCCTCTACCACGAGGTCCATGACCACAAAAGAAAGAAGAGCCTCCCCTGTGTCAGGAGGCTGCCATTGCTGAAGAGGTCTGACTGGTGGCAGTGGTCGGAACAGTTATCCTGCTGAGTCGACGGAAAGCTTCCTCCATAGGAGGAATAGTAGCATCCGCAAGAATCTCGAAGCGAGCAACATCATATTCAGGATCTAGGGCTGTTAGGAATACACCAGCCATGGTAACATTCCTATATGTCTTCTGCTACTTCGTGGTTGCCGTGAGTGGCATGAAGCTGGGGAGATTCTCAAACATCCCACTCAAGGATGTACACAACGAATGGAAAGGCCGTCCATTCTGCTTGATAGTGAATATGTCGTGTTGAAGTTCAAGGATCTTGGTTTCGTTCCTCGCCTATGAGTAAATTGTTGCGAGGATATCCCACATAGCTTTAGTAGCGGGCTGATGTAATACATCATTGGCGATCTCTATCGTCAATGTCCCTGAAAGACAGACTTTGGCATATGCATCATCTGCCTCCCACGAGGCGTCCACCCCTATTTTCTCCACTGATTCCTTATTAGTAAGAATATGCTTCTTACCATTCGACTTCATGATGCTCATGAACTGAATAGTCCAGAGCTCATAACTCGTCCCGTCCATCTTGACAATAGGCGCTGGGCCTTGAAAAGCGCTTGTGTCGGGCTCATCAACCTTGTTTTCTGACATATTGCTGGCGGAATATGACTAGGGTTTTGTAGGACAATAAATGTGTGTCTACATAGACGTATGGGGATTTGGATGCATATGTAGACTTCTGCACCCAAATCCATTAGCCTAGCAGAAACCTCTGCGACGAGGCAGAAAAGAGACAGTCGACGGCTACAGCAGCTGACGATCGAGGAGGAAAGCGGGCAGCGGGACTGCTAGGGCAGCAACGAGCGGCAGGGCCACTAGGCTGCGGCAGCAGAGGTGATGCTGACAGAGGTTGGGACTGGCGGCAGAAAGGGTAGAGAGAAACGACAACGACAGGAGGTGGTAGGGTTAGGATACGGAGCACTGGTCTAGGACCGTGGCTTTGATACCATGTTGGGAAAAATAGAAGAAGTGTTTATTCTTGGAAACCTAGGCTCTCATATATTGAGGAGAGACCTATCGGTAAATTGCATATGAAATACAGAAAGAAATAAAATAACTGAAAAGGTACATAGGAACATAGAAATATCTCTACAATAATCATCTATAACATATTTTTAACCACCAATATACGGACCAGACAAGGTCCCCAAATATCACAATGGGCTAAAGAAAAAGGGAAAAATGACATAGCTCAAGCCCTAGGAGGAAATGAAGGAGGATAGTGGACTTGGCATGCAAACAGTTAGAAGCCTCAATCTGCTATAGACAACTGTTGGAGTATTTGGTTGTGCGCCATATGAGTTGTAGGAGAGTAAATGGATCTCTCCAGAATCCATATACCCCCTCCCAGTGTTTAGTCCCACATCTACCTGTGGTGGGACTTGGAGGCTCTGTGGAGGCTATATAAGGAGCCCCAGACATCCTATAACCATTGAGAAAGTGCAATGCATAACCTGGCCCTTTGAGGCCTTTTCGCGTTGTTTCATCCCGCTCCTTAGGGAGTACGGTTCCGCGTAAAAATCTTTGTGTTCCATGTTTCATATTTCCCATTTTTATGCTCATTTTATCATTTCGCTTCCGCATTCCCTATTTTATAACATGGTATAAGAGCGGGTTTGATTCTCGAGATTTTCATGTTCTTAATTTTATTCGAGATTCGATTGTGATATTGAAGATTATTTTGAAAAGCTCATTAGAGATTCAATTTTAGGGTTTCATTGGAAACCCTAATCTTGCCTCCGAAGCACACGAAATCCAAGGCGTGAAATCCTGTCGAGGTGGCGGTGCCCTCTAAGGCTCCAAGCACCAAGCTCCAGGTAGAGCATTTCTCTACGCAACTCCGTGGCGTTTCAACGCTCCAGATGAAACCAGATGCAATTCTCCTTCATCTTTGTCGCTGGCCTCCCCAGGTGGCCCACCTCTCCACGATCCACTTCTCACGTGCTGGTGGTGCGTAGGCGGCTCCCTCCATCGCATACTTCAGGCGGTAAACTCGCAGGCGGGTAATACTCCCTCCATGCTCCGCGCACCTTCCAGATGCGCTTCTTCACGTGTAGATCCCAGGAAGAACTTCCTCTCCTGTGCGCCGCTTAATCTTCAAGTATGCATGCGGATCTTGTCCGAAACCTGAGACTCAATCTACATGCCCTCTCCTGCATCTCTTCCTCGTACACAAGCGATCCTCTCCGCCAGACTCACTCACCTTCTAGCACCCGCCATCGCATTGCTGCTAGCGGCGCATGTGCCTCTGTCGATGCCGCTACATGTTCAAGCGGTGATACTAGAGGAGCGACGCAGCTCTGGCTCCTCGATACTGCAGGACATCTCGAATCCCCGGCCTCCTATCACATCGCCTCTTCATCCCCTTGCAGAGGCACGATGGTGACGCAAGAATGAAGGCCCCAATGGGGCGGCGGTCCTTCGTGAAGAGGGTTCCCACATGGGGAACCCTAAATAGGGCTGCGGGTTTATTAAAAAATATCATTTTTTCTTTGTAAGCACGTGGGCCATGCCCTGGTTGAGAAAACAATAGGAGCAGTAAAAAAAGGGAAGAAGAAGAAGAATTTGATTAAAAAACGGCGCGTACATACAAAAGCCGTAAGCAAAGTTTAAAAAAATGTTGATTGAATTTTTTTTTTTCAAAAGTTGAAGGGAAAAGCCATAAAAAAAGTGTCAAGGGCTTATTTAAGAAAAAAATTGACGGCTTTAAAAAAGTGAAATAGCCGGAAAAAAAGTGAATGATTGATTGAGAAAGATAAGAAAAAATATTATCGGCTTATTTGGTTATTCCTCATCATTGTTGTCTTCTCTCAACTAGGTCGACGTCCATGTCATTCCGACCAGTATGGGAGAAAGGAGGAGTATTGTGTAGAGTCACCGGTCCTCTTGCGGATTCAGATATCCGATTCCAGACCAGCCATATTTTCTCAGACTCTACAGTTCTCCAATTTTAGGCTCGATATGAGGTTCTGAGTCTTTAGTTCGGACACGCACATGCATGCGGTCTTCATTCAGATGTGCAAATGTTTGCCATATTTTGTACTGGTCCCCATCATTCTTGTTGTGTCGTCTAGAGTTTTCATGTGAGCCATACGGGCTCCAAAGTCGAGGACCATTCCCTATGACATAGGGACTCTAGAGTAGAGTAGCATTCTCTAACCCATATGGGAGAGAACCAGTTCTCCGATGGGGAGACTTCTTTCAAACTCCATTCTCCAACGACTGTGGATTCCGACGAGGATTGCACTTCCACAGCCTTTTCAGTTCGACCCTTTTCAGAGATGGAGCAGTTGTCCACATTGTTGTGGCGAGCCAGAG
Organism: Ottelia alismoides; assembly: GCA_037367405.1. Classification (NCBI taxonomy): domain Eukaryota; kingdom Viridiplantae; phylum Streptophyta; class Magnoliopsida; order Alismatales; family Hydrocharitaceae; genus Ottelia; species Ottelia alismoides. The sequence goes on along the minus strand of JAZKJV010007549.1, from coordinate 61,761 downwards.
TACTCCGACGAGGAGACTCATTTTAGTTGCAATGACTCTGACATGCGTAGTACAGAGCACATGCTATTCGATGAGGAGATTTAGTTGATTCACACTCCAGCCCGTCCGTCCTCCTCACCTGTATAACATGATAAGCAACATCGTCGACAACAACGGACATTTGTGCGCGTTGAGTTGATATTGTCTGTAGTGTCCCGTAGCGTGAGTTGAGTTTCTTTCCGTTTGACCAAGTTGAGTATTCCATGCTCCAGCTTGAGGGGGAGTGTTGGTGTAACATCCATATTCAAACAAACCCGAACTCGTCCGATTTTGGGTCTAATGAACCTAAAAACGTTGTTGGTCAATGCCAAACAACCTAAAACGATCAATTTATTATGAATCAAAAGTCGTTCGGGCGAAATCGACCGAAAAACGGTCGCATCGTAGAGCGCACCGCAAAAAGCCGCGACGCAAATTCGAAAACCACAAAACGAACGGAGACCGTCATTAGATCCGATTCGACGAAACAAGACCAACGGAATCGACCGTTCGTCAATCGGAGGTCGTTTGATATTTTTAAATCATAAAATTTAATCTTAAACAAAAAAATCGTATCCGAAAATTTCGGGTATTCAAAACTCGATCGGAAGTATATCAATATTATAGTCATTTCGATCGTCGTTGAGAAACGATCAAATCAAGATATTTTGCATTGGATTCCGACAACCGAGGTGTGAATACGGCTAATTCTAACCCTTTAAATAAAAGAAGAGAAAAATATATATAAAAAAAATTCTGACTGTACACAACCAGTGCACAGTCCAGCCGTTACCTTATCTTTTCTCTCTTCCAGTCACTTAATCTTTCTCTCTTTGACACTTAACACCTCTTATCACCACTTGGCATCCCCCCCCTTGTGCCATTCTTGTTATATAACACCCATTTCCCCCAAACATTTCTCAAGGAAACCCTCTTCAGCTTTTGCTCCAACGAATCCCTCTCGGTCTCTTCTATCTCCAGATGCTGGAGCCCATAATTCAACCCTAAATTCCATAGCCTTGGACCGAAATGCTGAAGCTTCTATAGCAACTACTGGGACTGCTGCTTCAGCATGATGATAGCTGCTGCTACGTCCAGTTGAAGGTACTAAACTGTTACCGAAATCTCTCCCTGGAGTCCCAATTGCAGTCAAATTTCAGATCTACACTCAAAATCTTCTCATCCTCTTCATCCAATTTTGAAGCAAATCAAGGTACCCTCCCTTCCCTCCTATTTGCTGCCAAACATGTGTACAATCCCTAGCATTTCTATTGCTGCCTTACATGTCTTCTTACACATTTTGTTTTCATAAGGATATATTATATGCTTATTATTATACGTATGAAGTTTGGTGGCAGACAGGAACCTTTGTATGCATTCTTATAAAAAAATAATAGGCATAGTTCCTGAAAAGCCAATTATCAGGGGCAAAATGATTAATTTTGCATAAGATCCCTCCTGCATGTTGTTTTATTGTGTTGTCTTGCTTATTTTACCAAGTTTGATGATAGATATATGAAGAGGCATGTATGTATTGCCTTCTACAAAGTAACAAGCCTAAGAAAATATTAATATATCTTAATAAATAAACCATGACAATTCCAGAAAATTATTTATATAATTTGAAAATGGGGGAAATATATGTAAAATAAGGAACAAAGGTTAAATTCTGAGCAATCTTTATATACCGACCTCTTATAGAAACTGGAATACGTGTAATACTGTTTTCCATAATTGATATTCCTTGATTGCTTGAAATTAGGACATAAAGTACCAGTCTAATACCACAATGGAGTTGATAGAATCTTCCTTGTTATCACATTAGGCAGTACTGCGGAAGATATTCACAGACCACAAGAGCCAAGTATATCTTTGATCAAATGAGAGGTTTTTTTCTAATGTATTACACTTTATATATAGTTCTAAGCAATGCAGTTATGCTTTTAAGGAATCCACTTTCGAGATCAGGCCTATTACCTTCTTTCTTAATCCATTAAATTTTGTGGCTATCATCAAAAAAAAAGTCTACCACAGATTTGCTAAGTATAAAGGATATGTGTATAAGACTTAAATATGTTGACTCAATGACCGTGGGATCTTCTCGTGCAAGATGATGGGTGACAGTAAAGAAGGATTAATGCAGAATGGTTGCATCATCTTTCCATTTTAACAAAAGATTGAGGGTGAGCAGCTTGGGTTCCATCTATATATACTTGATCCACTCTGTTTTAGTAGTAAATATATATATATATATTATAATGTTTCCAACCAATGAACTTGACTGAAGACCAATATATTGAAGAGGAAATTGCAGATAATTGCATATCGCATGCGTAGATTATATGGTACAACACACGACCCAAATGCCTGTTTCAAAGAGGGTAGCCATGGCAAGTGTAAAAAAATGAGAATTTGGAATGTTTGCATTACTCTGACTTCAAATCCAGATTCAACTAACAAATCCAAGTTTCCCAACATTAGAAAAGATATTGAAAATATTAATAGTAGATACTAATACTCTTCTTTCTTGAATCAAACAAATGATTCACGAGATCATTATGACTACAATCCTCAATCAATAAATCCTTGTGTGTTACACATGAATTGAGTTCTATTCACAGATCTATTAAAAGCAAGGGATATATTCTAAGTATTAAAGATATCATCATCGTTCTCTTAGCAAATGTTTCTCTACGAACATTATGACTACATTTTCCAACTAATAAAATCTTGGATATTATCTATTAGAAAAAGTCGGCACAGTTAACCACAAAAAGGACCAAGAAAGGATGGAGTAGTCGATCAAGTGAGACAGAAGGAGAATCATAGATAAAAAAATTAATTGCGCCGGTCATTGCGACTTTTACACATGACCGTGCGAGGGCGCGGTGACCCTCAACTAGGCGGAGGAAAGGAAGCCCAGTTAGGGCAGCGGCCGCCAAGTGCGCGGGTCTAGGATCCCAGTCCCTTTTCGGTTTTAACGCGAGCTCGCAGTGTTTTTACGCCTCGTTGGGATCCAGACTTTAGACCAGTTCCGCTGACCCTGTTTTAGGATGCCCAGGCGGGGGATCCTGGTTTGTTCAGCTTTACGTACGAGCTCGGTTGCCCGTACTAGTCGGGTTGTTTTTCTAAAGCGACTTTTCTAGGGAGTCACTCTCACCCGTCTCAGTGGCGTAGTTGGGAAGTAGACCTATCCCTCTATTGGACCACGCTTCCAATTAGAGGGCGAGACGGAAGAGCCATTTGTAGGCTTCTTCACCGCTTGAGTTACTTCGCCAACAGACATGGCGATTCTACATCTAGATCATCCATATCTGCATCCACACCATCTGGAGTTGTATCTGAAACATTGGAATTAAGAGTTGAGAAGTTACGATCAACAGTTAGGGTTAGTAGGAAATGACCATTCTCTCTACCCAATGATTTAAATAAATTAATAGATCTTTCCGATCATAACTTTTCCATTATCACTCAACAACGTGATCTATGAATAGATATGTGCTTACACTCAGATACTCATGAATACTCAAGTACTATAAAATATGTCACATGTGGGAAATGCCGGGGTATGGGACAAACATTTGAGATGCTTACAAGTAGCCTGAAAAACCTTTTTCATTGCAAAGTAGAAATAAAGTTTAATTTGAGTTGTTCTCGCCTCTCTACTTGCTTTCTTTTGTAAATAATAAATGCCTGTTATTTTATATAAGTTTTTGGGAGGTACCAGCAACCGCTGACGCCTTTTCTTTCCTAACATGTTTGGCAGGCAAACAGCCTGCAGCTCAGTAGCTATACATGCTTCCTGGAGACAGAGTTTATACCCGACGGTATGAATTACTTTGTCTCAGTTTTTGTCCAGATAATGATGTAAATGTTATCTCTTTTGTATCACATTTTGGGATATATGTTGTAACATGGAATATGCTTGTACATGTTGTAAATGGATATGAATATTAATGAAAAGAAATTTTGGTGCTGTCTGTCTCTTTTACTTGTGGTCATGTGTTGAGAATGAATGTCATAGTTACGCGAAAAAAAAAAATTTTCCCTGTTTTTCTGCGACAAGTGCGATCAAATTGTGAATGAAATATTGCGAATTGCGCGTAAACGGGTACCCGGATCCTAAGGGGTTCACAGTTTGGTATCAGAGCAGTGGTACCCCGATACGCACATTCGCGATATTACAATTCCGATTGCATTAAGATCTCGAATAGCGACAGTCTACCGACTCGTCGTGAGTTCGAGAAGGGAAATATGACATTCATATTCAATAACCACAGATGTCATTAATTTCATTAATTTTCATCTTATATCCCAAGAAGAGAAAAGCATTTATGATAAATATCTGTCTAGGGCATCCTTATGACTAATTATGGTTCTCATGCAGAGCCATGGCATCTCGATCAGGTCAGGATACTTCTGATCAGCTGGCACGCATACTGAGCGCACTTACCGATCTTCAGCAGCAGCAGGCTGCTATGAGAGGCCAGCAGGAGCAGATATTGGCCCAGCAGACTGAGATTGCCGATAGGCAGACGGACATGGAGATGAGGTTTGAGGACCTGTCAGATTTCACGTACTATCCATCCCAGGATGGGATACGACAGGACCAGCACCAGTCCGTTGAGGTGGAGCAGCCTCATCCTGATGATCCACTAGAGGACATTCCAGAACATGGAGCTGAAGAGGATGCAGACTTAGACAGGGAGCAGGACCCTGTTGACCTTGCTGACGAGGATGCACACGAGTATGCAGCCATTCACAGGCACCAGTCAGTCTTCACTTCTTATCAGCGGGCCAACATACCCTTGTTCGAGGGCACAGGTCCACCAGATGACGCTGAGCAGTGGCTGAAGAGAGTAATGAAGGTGCTCAGGGCGATTCATGCGCCACGAAACACGTGGCTATCTTTCATAGAGTATTCACTGATAGACTTCGCCGAGCGATGGTGGGAGGCCGTAGTGTCCGAGTTAGGCCGAGAGCCTATGTAGAGATAGTTAGTTTCTATTATTATTATATGTTGATGTACCCAGTTTCTCTTTCTCTATTCTACTTAGACATCCGTGTAATTTACCCCTACGGCCTCTCCCTATATAAGAGAGCCTAGGGTTTTCTCATTACTATAACGAAGACTCTTTTCTTCTAACATGGTATCAGAGCCGCCCTAGGGCTCTCCACCCTTCCCCACCCGCCGCCCCTCCCCTCCCCTTCTCTCGCCAAGCCGCTGCTACTCCGAGCGGCTCCCAGCCGCCTTGCCGATCCTGCGCCCCTGCAGCCCAGCGTTCCAGCCGCCCTCCAGCCGCCCCAGCGTTGCAGCGCTCCAGCGGCACCCTCCAGCCGCACCTGCAGCCGCTCCTGCGGCCCTAGTCCCGTGGAATCCAGCGGCACCTAGTCCCTCCAGCGGCACCGTCCTCGGTCGCTGTAGGGCTTCCAGAATCTCCAGCAGTCCAGAAGCACTTCGGTTTATGGATTTGAGTACGTAAAAGTCTACACACGTACTCAAATCCAATGCAGTTTGTGTAGACATTCATCGCAGTGTCTATTATCCCTTTGTCTTCTTCGAGCAGCAATATGTCGGAATCGAAAGTCGATTCGCCCTCCATCGGCGCGTTCAAGGGTCCGGCGCCAATCGTGAAGATGGACGGGTCTAACTATGAGTTATGGGCCATGCAGTTCATGAGCCTCATGAAATCAAACGGTAAGAAACACATTCTTACCGAAGATGAGCCTGCGGAGAAGACAGGGATCTATGCCTCGTGGGAGGCCGATGATGCCTATGCGAAAGTATGGTTGTCCGGCACGCTGACGATGGAGATAGCAAATGATGTTCTCCATCAGCCCACTGCTAAGGCAATGTGGGACATTCTTGCTACTACGTATTCGCAGGTGCGGAATGAGACAAAGATGTTACAGCTTCAGCATGACATCTTTACGATGAAGCAAGCCGGCAGACCGCTTCATTCTCTATACACATCCCTAAGAGGGATGTTTGAGAAGCTCTACAGTACCATTCCTCTGACTGCTACTCCAGAGCAGCAGAAGACGTTCCGGAACGCCACCATGGTGGGTGTTCTACTTGCTGCCCTCGATCCTGAGTACGATGCTGCACGGTCACAGATCTTAGCAGATGCAGTTATTCCTCCGGTGGAGGATGTCTACAGGAGACTCAGTCGTATCTCAGTTTCCTCCAGCTCATCTACTCCACCCCCATCTGCGATGGCAGCCTCGCGTGGGAGAGGTGGACCACCTTCTTGGCGTGGTCGTGGACGTGGCCGTGGCTCTCAGGGAAGAGGCGGTCGAGTTAGTCAGACATGCTCGTATTGTCACAGACCTGGACACTCGGAGGAGACATGCTACTCAAAGCATGGGTTCCCAGCATCAGCACGGGTTGCGGAGCACTCACAGTCTCCATTACCGTCTACTGCAGATCATAGATTTGATGAACTCGTGGCTCGTCTTAGTGATATTATGCCACAGTCTTCTGGTGATTCATCTGGTGGCTCGTCAGACATTGCTGCCACAGCCTCAGCCAGTTCATCCGCTGCAGCCAGTTCCTCAGGTAGCTCTTCAGCCTTCATATCTTCACATGATATATCTGACTGGGTTATAGATTCCGGAGCTACACATCATCTGTGTCGAGATAGAGGAAGACTACAAGACTACAGGGCTATTCCTCCAGGTCGCTCAGTACAGATAGCAGATGGTTCCTACTCACCCCTTGTTGGTCAGGGGGAGGTTTTCTTATCCTCCACCATGCAGCTACAGAATGTTTTATATGCCCCTGAGTTCTCCCTGAATTTATTATCTATTAGTCAGATTACAAAGGACTTGAATTGTCGAGCTATATTTGACCCGTCTTCTCTTATTTTTCAGGACATACTCACGGGCAAGGTGATTGGCTGTGGCTCTGAGCAGAACGGTCTATATCGGCTGGTCCGGGATTCCTATGCTGGCATCTCCACTCACTCTGCTGGACCAGTGTCACCATACATTTGGCATCTTCGTTTTGGTCACCTTCCGCTCCAGAAGATGCGCCACCTTCTACCCCAGATCTCTCCAAGTTCGTCGTTTCGTTGTGAAACATGTCAGTTGGGAAAGCATCACAGGTCGAGCTTCCCAGGTCGTCAGAGTCGGAGCAGTAGCTCCCCTTTTGAGTTGTTGCATATAGATATATGGGGTCCGAGTCGTGTGCCCGATCATCAGGGGCACAGGTTCTATCTTGTGGTAGTTGATGATTTTTCCCGTGTCTCTTGGGTTTTTCTTCTGAAGAATAAGTCTGAAGCAGGCGATGTTATTCAAAACTTGATTAATGAAATACAGAATGTTTTTTCGTCTTCTGTAAAATATGTTCGAACTGATAATGCCCTGGAATTTTGTACACGTGTTCTTTGTCAGTTTCTGTCATCGAAGGGTATTATTCATCAAACCACCTGCCCATATACATCCCAACAGAATGGGGTGGCAGAAAGAAAGCATCGTCATCTCTTGGATATCACTCGTACCTTATTGATTCAGAGTTGTGCTCCTATTTCCTTCTGGGGGGATGCTGTCCTCACTGCATGCTATCTGGTCAATAGAATGCCATCCTCTGTCCTTGGAGAGAAGATCCCCATTTCGCTTATTTTTCCTGACAAGGAGATATTCTCACTACCACCTCGTGTTTTTGGTGCTGTGGCTTTTGTCCATCGTCTTTCTCCTGGACTTGACAAGCTCTCTCCAAGAGCAGTCAAGTGTGTCTTCGTTGGGTATTCCAGAACACAGAAGGGATACCGGTGTTATGATCCTACTACCAAAAGGTACTTTGTTAGTGCGGATGTCACTTTCTTCGAGTCGGTCATGTACTTCTCGCCAGCTGGAGACAGAATGGTACCATCCACCACCGCTGATGATATTTTGGTTCCACCACCACCTACTTGTCCTTTACCTAACACATCTCCTGTGTCCGTTCCTATGCCAGCACCACCACCACCTCCACCACCACCTCCACCTCCACCCAGTCCACGGCAAATCGTCTCACCATTTCCTCATCACTATACGCGTCGCTCAGGTCCTGCTCAGCCGACAGCTCCGCCAATCACTAAGCCTCAGGTATGTTCGGATAATATCACTAATGACGGGTCAGATTCGGTTCATATGCAGGATGACTCCTTACAGGTGGACACAGATGGTGATCTGAATGTTCCGATTGCTCTTCGGAAACCGAGACGACAGTGTATATCATATCCACTTGCTTCCCAGGTTTCCTTTCACCGACTCACAGGTGATTTCCAGCAGTTTGCCACAGCTTTGTCTACTGTGGACATACCACGGACATACCAGGAAGCCCTGAAAACTGCATGCTGGAGACGAGCTATGGAGGAAGAAATGGAGGCCCTGCAGTCCCGTGGCACATGGTCTTTGGTTCCTGCACCACCTGATGCATCAGTTGTCAGCTGCAAGTGGGTCTTCACAGCCAAGTATCATGCGGATGGCACATTGGATAGGTACAAAGCACGCTTGGTTGCCCGAGGATTTACACAGACATATGGCGTTGATTACATGGATACATTCTCTCCCGTTGCGAGACACACGACTCTCCGTATCCTTCTGTCTGTTGCAGTGGTTCGAGACTGGAGTATTTATCAGCTAGACGTCAAGAATGCCTTTCTGTACGGGGACTTACAGGAGGAAGTCTACATGCAGCAGCCACCTGGGTTTACTGCTGAGGGGGAGAAGCATATGGTATGTAGACTTCACAAGGCAATATATGGACTTAAACAGAGTCCACGGGCGTGGTTCCAGAAACTATCCAATATAATTGAGCACCAGGGATTTAAGAGGTCCAATGCTGACCATTCGTTATTTGTCCAGAAGTCCTCGGCAGGTACGGTTGTCATAATGGTCTATGTGGATGATATTCTTGTTACAGGAGATGATACTCAGGGCATAGCAAGGGCAAAGGCATTCCTAGGTAGTCAGTTTGTTACAAAGGATCTTGGAACCCTAAGATATTTTCTGGGGTTGGAATTTGCAAGGAATGCACATGGTTTGGTGATGACACAACGGAAGTACATTACTGACTTCCTGGTTGAGACTGGTATGGATGGGTGCAAACCATCTAGCATCCCCATGGATCCCAGCATGAAGATATATGATGATGATACTGATGAAGTGGATAAGAGGAGATATAGAGAGATGGTGGGAAAACTCCTCTACATCACCATAACTCGCCCAGACATCCAGTTTGCAGTTAGCAGGGTGAGTCAGTTTATGGAGCAGCCAAGACAGGTTCACATGGATGCTATACACATGATACTGAGGTATCTAAAGACTTCTCCAGGCTCAGGGCTGCTATTTAGAAAGGGCACGGACTTATCTGTATCAGCATATGCAGATGCAGATTACGCAGGTTGTCCTAAGGACCGAAAATCAACCTCAGGGTTTGCAGTGTTTGTTGGTGGCTCCTTGGTTTCTTGGAAAAGCAAGAAACAAACTGTTGTGGCCAGGTCCAGTGCTGAATCTGAGTATAGGGCCATGGCTCAAGTCAGTACGGAAATGATGTGGGTTCGCTCAGTACTAGAAGATCTACATGTGGCCGTATCTCTACCGATGATGCTCCAGTGTGACAATCAGGCAGCGTTGTTCATTGCCAACAATCCAGCCTTCCATGAGAGGACCAAGCATATTGAAGTTGACTGCCATTACACCAGGGACCTAATCCAGAGAGGATTGATATCCACGGCCCATGTTAGCTCAGGGGATCAGACTGCCGATATATTCACCAAGCCATTGCTCAGAGGACCTTTCCAGAGATGTTCATCCAAGCTGAGCATGATCGACATCTATGCTCCACCTTGAGGGGGAGTGTAGAGATAGTTAGTTTCTATTATTATTATATGTTGATGTACCCAGTTTCTCTTTCTCTATTCTACTTAGACATCCGTGTAATTTACCCCTACGGCCTCTCCCTATATAAGAGAGCCTAGGGTTTTCTCATTACTATAACGAAGACTCTTTTCTTCTAACAGCCTACTTGGAACGATTTTGCGACGAGGTTCAGAGCCCACTTCTTTTCTGCGAAGTGGAAGGAGTCCCAGCGCCGACTGTTTGCAGAGCTTCGTCAGGGACAGATGACAACCAGGGATTACTTTATCAGATATACAGAGTTGTCACGACATACACGAGCAGCTGGCGCATTTCCAGAAGAGAATCTGGAAAAGTTCATTGGCGGCATGCGAGAGGAAGTACAAGAGAAGCTGGCTGGACTACACATCACTTCTATCTCCGAGGCTACCGATGCTGCGGAGAAGTTCGAGGACATCAGAGGGAGACGTTACGGGAGCTCGTCTGGAGCACCGCCTAGACCGCGGCGATATTTTGGGCCGATACGGCGACCATTTCAGCGGCAGAGGTCAGCCAGACGGTTCCGACCTACAGGTTCGACATTCTCTGGCAGTGCTCGCTCTTCTCCATCGACTACTTTAGGAGGAGCACTTGCCGGACGAGGTACAGAGTCCACTCGACCATCTGGGTCGCAGCGAGCAGATAGACCACCTGCAGGACCAGCTCGGAGCACGGACACAGCTACTCCCTCTACTCGACCAGTCCGGTGCTACCGATGTCACGAGTGGGGACATTACCGAGCACAGTGCCCACAGGCTTCTGGCGAGCCTCAACCACAGCCTTCACAGCCATAGCCTCAGACACAGCGTTTAGGGAGTTTCCGTGGCAGGAACTCCAACTTTAGGAGACAGCAGCCGAGACAGATGCAGAGTGTGGCGGGATCTAGTGCTGCATCAGCCAGGCAGGGGCAGTTACATGCCGTTACTGAGGAGCAGGCACGTTCAGCCGCTACTGTAGTGAAAGGTATGGTCTCAGTCTTGGGCCGACCTTTCCATGTTTTATTTGATTCCGGCGCGACACACTCTTTCCTTGCTTCGAGGTTGCTTGTTTCTTTAGATAGAGTTGCAGAGACGCTATCGTCTCCATATCACATCCGAGGGCCAGGTGGCCAGTTATTTGTCATATCTCTGATAGTCAGGCACTTGCCCGTACTGATTGGCGGTTACGAGATGATCGCAGACTGTCTACTCCTACAGCTTGATGAGTTCGACTTGATTTTAGGCATGGATTGGCTATCCACTCATCATGCACTTGTTGATTGTTTTAGGAAGACAGTTGTCTTCAGAATTCCTGGTTTACCGGAGTTCACGTTTGAGGGTACTACACATGACTCCACCATGGAGTACATTTCAGTATTGCGAGCCCAGCGACTTGTTGATCAGGGTTGCGATTCATACCTTGCATTTGTTCGGGAGATATCTGATCAGGAGCCGATGATACAGGACATCAGAGTGGTATCTGAATATCCAGATGTGTTCCCTGATGAGCTACCAGGATTACCTCCTGAGAGGGAGATTGAGTTCGATATCACATTGTTGCCAGATACGCAGCCGATCTCTATGGCACCATATCGCATGGCACCAGCCGAGTTGAGGGAGCTGAAGGTGCAGTTGCAGGAGTTGCTTGACTTGGGATTCGTGAGGCTGAGCACTTCACCTTGGGGTGCTCCGGTTCTATTTGTCAAGAAGAAGGATGGATCCATGAGGTTATGCATCGATTACAGGCAGCTGAACAAGAGAACGGTGAAAAACCGTTATCCCTTGCCGCGCATTGATGATTTGTTCGACCAACTCCAGGGATCTTCGATTTTCTCGAAGATCGATCTTCGCTCAGGTTACCATCAGCTGAGGATTCGCGAGTCGGACATTCCGAAGACAGCCTTCAGGACTCGTTATGGACACTACGAGTTTGTGGTGATGCCGTTTGGGCTCACCAATGCACCTGCGGCTTTCATGGATATGATGAACCGTATCTTCCGTCCATATTAGTGGTGTTCATCGATGATGTGCTCATCTATTCACGGAATGAAGGGGATCATGCTAATAATCTGCGGATCGTCTTAGATACATTACGAGAGCACAAGCTATATGCCAAGTTGAGCAAGTGTGAGTTCTGGTTATCTCAGGTCTCGTTTCTCGGGCATATCATTTCTGGGGCAGGTATCGCGGTTGATCCTGCGAAGATAGATGCAGTTATGTCTTGGGAGCAGCCCAAGACAGTCACTCAGATTCAGAGCTTCCTCGGATTAGCGGGCTATTACAGACGTTTTGTCAGCGGATTTTCACGCATCGTCCGTCCATTGACACGATTGACGCAGAAGGGAGTTCCATTCATTTGGGACGATTCATGTGAACAAGCCTTCCAGACACTGAAGGAGAGGTTGACCACAACGCCTATTCTTGCTCTTCCTTCAGGCACTCAGGACTATGCAGTCTACACAGATGCATCTGGAGAAGGTCTAGGAGCAGTGTTGATGCAGAGAGGACAGGTGATTGCTTACGCATCACGACAGTTGAGACCACACGAGCGGAACTACCCCACACATGACTTGGAGTTGGCGGCAGTTGTCTTTGCCTTGAAGATCTGGCGCCACTATCTATATGGGGTGAACTTCGAGATTTTCACAGACCACAAGAGTCTGAAGTACATCTTTGATCAGAAGGAGTTGAACATGAGGCAGCGCAGATGGCTCGAATTGCTGAAGGATTATGATTGCACGATCTCTTACCATCCCGGTAAAGGAAACGTGGTGGCTGATGCACTTAGCAGGAGAGCGCATGCTGATGGTACGGCGAACTGGTTATATACATGGGATACGCTTGCAGCTTTGACCGATTGGCATCCTCAGGAGAGCACATACATTTCTACCGCCGTGCCTCCTCGATACAGCAGCCTTTGGGATCGTATTGTAGAAGGCCAGAAGACCGATCCTTGGATCCGAGATAGATACATGCGCGCCGTCAAGGACGAATTTGATGACTTTGTTGTGATGGAGTCTATTTTATGGAAGGCAGGACGGGTAGTTGTACCCAATGATGAGCAGCTTCGCAGAGACATTCTCGATGAGGCTCACAGTTCACGGTTATCTATCCATCCAGGCAGTACGAAGATGTACCGTGATCTGCGTCGACATTTCTGGTGGGATGGGATGAAGCGCGATGTGGCGCTACATGTTAGCAGATGCATGGCCTGTCAGATGGTCAAGGCTGAGCACAGGAGACCACCAGGATTACTGCAGTCTCTCCCCATTCCCGAGTGGAAGTGGGAGAGCATTTCTATGGATTTTGTCACGGGATTACCGAAGACACCAGGTGGCCATGATTCCATACGGGTCGTTGTTGATAGGTTGACCAAGTCAGCCCATTTCATACCTGTCAACACGACTTATACTCCATCTAGGTTGGCCAAGCTCTATGTGCAGAACATTATCAGGCTGCATGGTATACCACGAGAGGTGGTGTCTGACCGGGATTCGAGATTCACATCTCATTATTGGCACCAGTTTATGTCAGCACTACAGACAGAGCTGAGGATGAGTTCTGCATATCATCCGCAGACAGATGGGCAGAGTGAGCGCACCATTCAGACGCTTGAGGATCTACTTCGCGCATGCACTTTGGAGTGGAAAGGGTCCTGGAAGGACCATTTGCCTTTGGTGGAATTCACGTACAACAACAGCTATCACTCCAGTATTGGCATGGCACCATTCGAGGCCCTATACGGGCGGAGATGCCTCACACCTCTCAGTTGGCGTGAGGTAGGTGATCATGCTTTATATTCCGTGGATCTCTTGGAGGAGATTGCGAGAGCTGTTGACCTTGTGAGGCGGAGGCTTCTGACGGCACAAAGCCGCCAGAAGAGCTATGCGGATCGTCGGAGGAGAGACTTAGAGTTCCAGGTAATCTAATTATTTCTTCTTCATCTATGACATATATATATATATGTCCAAATTACTCTCATATTAATGACACTCCTATCGATTATAGGTTGGAGATTGGGTATTTTTGCGAGTATCTCCCATGAAAGGAGTGCAGAGATTCGGTATTCGTGGCAAGTTGGCGCCGCGATATGTTGGACCTTTTGAGATTCTGGCTAGAGTGGGGAAAGTGGCATACCGAGTAGCCCTTCCTCCACATCTTTCAGCTATTCATGATGTTTTCCACATATCCAATCTGAGGAAGTATGTCCATGACCCTCGCCACATTATCAGTTACGAGAATCTCGATGTAGAGCCGGATCTGACCTATGAGGAGAAGCCTGTCCAGATACTTGACCGTGCCGTGAAGAAGCTTCGCAGCAAAGAGATTTCATTGGTCAAGGTTTTGTGGCACCGACACGGCGTCAAGGAAGCGACATGGGAGACTGAAGCCGACATGCGGGCACGATACCCGCAACTATTCTGATGTAATCAACAAAACAAGCTTTTGTAATTAGATACATTATAAATATATGGCTTGTTTTCCCTTTGAGGTTTTTATGGGTTCAAAACCCTTTGAGGTTTTTATGGACATATGAAATTCCAACCAGACACCTAATAGCCTTAACTCGAGTCTCGAGGACGAGACTCCCTTTGAGGTTTTTATAATTGTAACATCCATATTCAAACAAACCCGAACTCGTCCGATTTTGGGTCTAATGAACCTAAAAACGTTGTTGGTCAATGCCAAACAACCTAAAACGATCAATTTATTATGAATCAAAAGTCGTTCGGGCGAAATCGACCGAAAAACGGTCGCATCGTAGAGCGCGCCGCAAAAAGCCGCGACGCAAATTCGAAAACCACAAAACGAACGGAGACCGTCATTAGATCCGATTCGACGAAACAAGACCAACGGAATCGACCGTTCGTCAATCGGAGGTCGTTTGATATTTTTAAATCATAAAATTTAATCTTAAACAAAAAAATCGTATCCGAAAATTTCGGGTATTCAAAACTCGATCGGAAGTATATCAATATTATACTCATTTCGATCGTCGTTGAGAAACGATCAAATCAAGATATTTTGCATTGGATTCCGACAACCGAGGTGTGAATACGGCTAATTCTAACCCTTTAAATAAAAGAAGAGAAAAATATATATAAAAAAAATTCTGACTGTACACAACCAGTGCACAGTCCAGCCGTTACCTTATCTTTTCTCTCTTCCAGCCACTTAATCTTTCTCTCTTTGATACTTAACACCTCTTATCACCACTTGGCATCCCCCCCTTGTGCCATTCTTGTTATATAACACCCATTTCCCCCAAACATTTCTCAAGGAAACCCTCTTCAGCTTTTGCTCCAACGAATCCCTCTCGGTCTCTTCTATCTCCAGATGCTGGAGCCCATAATTCAACCCTAAATTCCATAGCCTTGGACCGAAATGCTGAAGCTTCTATAGCAACTACTGGGACTGCTGCTTCAGCATGATGATAGCTGCTGCTACGTCCAGTTGAAGGTACTAAACTGTTACCAAAATCTCTCCCTGGAGTCCCAATTGCAGTCAAATTTCAGATCTACACTCAAAATCTTCTCATCCTCTTCATCCAATTTTGAAGCAAATCAAGGTACCGTCCCTTCCCTCCTATTTGCTGCCAAACATGTGTACAATCCCTAGCATTTCTATTGCTGCCTTACATGTCTTCTTACACATTTTGTTTTCATAAGGATATATTATATGCTTATTATTATACGTATGAAGTTTGGTGGCAGACAGGAACCTTTGTATGCATTCTTATAAAAAAATAATAGGCATAGTTCCTGAAAAGCCAATTATCAGGGGCAAAATGATTAATTTTGCATAAGATCCCTCCTGCATGTTGTTTTATTGTGTTGTCTTGCTTATTTTACCAAGTTTGATGATAGATATATGAAGAGGCATGTATGTATTGCCTTCTACAAAGTAACAAGCCTAAGAAAATATTAATATATCTTAATAAATAAACCATGACAATTCCAGAAAATTATTTATATAATTTGAAAATGGGGGAAATATATGTAAAATAAGGAACAAAGGTTAAATTCTGAGCAATCTTTATATACCGACCTCTTATAGAAACTGGAATACGTGTAATACTGTTTTCCATAATTGATATTCCTTGATTGCTTGAAATTAGGACATAAAGTACCAGTCTAATACCACAATGGAGTTGATAGAATCTTCCTTGTTATCACATTAGGCAGTACTGCGGAAGATATTCACAGACCACAAGAGCCAAGTATATCTTTGATCAAATGAGAGGTTTTTTTCTAATGTATTACACTTTATATATAGTTCTAAGCAATGCAGTTATGCTTTTAAGGAATCCACTTTCGAGATCAGGCCTATTACCTTCTTTCTTAATCCATTAAATTTTGTGGCTATCATAAAAAAAAAAAGTCTACCACAGATTTGCTAAGTATAAAGGATATGTGTATAAGACTTAAATATGTTGACTCAATGACCGTGGGATCTTCTCGTGCAAGATGATGGGTGACAGTAAAGAAGGATTAATGCAGAATGGTTGCATCATCTTTCCATTTTAACAAAAGATTGAGGGTGAGCAGCTTGGGTTCCATCTATATATACTTGATCCACTCTGTTTTAGTAGTAAATATATATATATATTATAATGTTTCCAACCAATGAACTTGACTGAAGACCAATATATTGAAGAGGAAATTGCAGATAATTGCATATCGCATGCGTAGATTATATGGTACAACACACGACCCAAATGCCTGTTTCAAAGAGGGTAGCCATGGCAAGTGTAAAAAAATGAGAATTTGGAATGTTTGCATTACTCTGACTTCAAATCCAGATTCAACTAACAAATCCAAGTTTCCCAACATTAGAAAAGATATTGAAAATATTAATAGTAGATACTAATACTCTTCTTTCTTGAATCAAACAAATGATTCACGAGATCATTATGACTACAATCCTCAATCAATAAATCCTTGTGTGTTACACATGAATTGAGTTCTGTTATAAAATAGAAAGCGGAAGCGGAATAGCATAATAAAGAAGAATAATCACGAAGAACACAAAGATTTTTATGTGGAACCCTACTCCAGAAGGAGCGGGATGAAACCACAGGAGAAGCCCTCAACGGGGCGGATATTCTATTGAATTTCTCTCAATGAGTACAGGAGGTCTGAGGCTCCTTATATAGCCTTCCCAGAGCCTCCAAGTCCCACTGCTGGTCCATGTGGGACTAAACACTGGATGGGGGTAAATGGATCTTCTCCAGGATCCATTTACCCTGCTACAACACAATAGGCGCATACAACTTATACTCCAACCTATTCACAGATCTATTAAAAGCAAGGGATATATTCTAAGTATTAAAGATATCATCATCGTTCTCTTAGCAAATGTTTCTCTACGAACATTATGACTACATTTTCCAACTAATAAAATCTTGAATATTATCTATTAGAAAAAGTCGGCACAGTTAACCACAAAAAGGACCAAGAAAGGATGGAGTAGTCGATCAAGTGAGACAGAAGGAGAATCATAGATAAAAAAATTAATTGCGCCGGTCATTGCGACTTTTACACATGACCGTGCGAGGGCGCGGTGACCCTCAACTGGGCGGAGGAAAGGAAGCCCAGTTAGGGCAGCGGCCGCCAAGTGCGCGAATCTAGGATCCCAGTCCCTTTTCGGTTTTAACGCGAGCTCGCAGTGTTTTTACGCGTCGTTGGGATCCAGACTTTAGACCAGTTCCGCTGACCCTGTTTTAGGATGCCCAGGCGGGGGACCCTGGTTTGTTCAGCTTTACGTACGAGTTCGGTTGCCCGTACTAGTCGGGCTGTTTTTCTAGAGCGACTTTTCTAGGGAGTCACTCTCACCCGTCTCAGTGGCGTAGTTGGGAAGTAGACCTATCCCTCTATTGGACCGCGCTTCCAATTAGAGGGCGAGACGGAAGAGCCATTTGTAGGCTTCTTCACCGCTTGAGTTACTTCACCAACAGACATGGCGATTCTACATCTAGATCATCCATATCTGCATCCACACCATCTGGAGTTGTATCTGAAACATTGGAATTAAGAGTTGAGAAGTTACGATCAACAGTTAGGGTTAGTAGGAAATGACCATTCTCTCTACCCAATGATTTAAATAAATTAATAGATCTTTCCGATCATAACTTTTCCATTATCACTCAACAACGTGATCTATGAATAGATATGTGCTTACACTCAGATACTCATGAATACTCAAGTACTATAAAATATGTCACATGTGGGAAATGCCGGGGTATGGGACAAACATTTGAGATGCTTACAAGTAGCCTGAAAAACCTTTTTCATTGCAAAGTAGAAATAAAGTTTAATTTGAGTTGTTCTCGCCTCTCTACTTGCTTTCTTTTGTAAATAATAAATGCCTGTTATTTTATATAAGTTTTTGGGAGGTACCAGCAACCGCTGACACCTTTTCTTTCCTAACATGTTTGGCAGGCAAACAGCCTGCAGCTCAGTAGCTATACATGCTTCCTAGAGACAGAGTTTATACCCGACGGTATGAATTACTTTGTCTCAGTTTTTGTCCAGATAATGATGTAAATGTTATCTCTTTTGTATCACATTTTGGGATATATGTTGTAACATGGAATATGCTTGTACATGTTGTAAATGGATATGAATATTAATGAAAAGAAATTTTGGTGCTGTCTGTCTCTTTTACTTGTGGTCGTGTGTTGAGAATGAATGTCATAGTTACGCGAAAAAAAAAATTTCCCTGTTTTTCTGTGACAAGTGCGATCAAATTGTGAATGAAATATTGCGAATTGCGCGTAAACGGGTACCCGGATCCTAAGGGGCTCACAGTTGGAGTATTTGGTTGTGCGCCATATGAGTTGTAGGAGGGAAAATGGATCTCTCCTGGATCCATTTACCCCTTCCCAGTGCTTAGTCCCACATCTACCGATGGTGGGACTTGGTGGCGCTGTGGGGCTATATAAGGATCCCCACACATCCTATAACCATTGAGAAAGTGCAATAGATAACCTGGCTCTTTGAGGCCTTCTCTCGTGGTTTCATCCCGCTTCTTGGGGAGTAGGGTTCCACGTAAAAATCTGTGTTCCATGTTTTATATTTCCTTTTTTTATGCTCTGTTTATCTTTTGGCTTCCGCATTTTCTATTTTATAACATGGTATAAGAGCGAGTTCGATTCTCGAGATTTCCATATTCTTAATTTTATTCGAGTTTCGATTGTGATATTGAAGATCATTTTGAAAAGTTCATTAGAGATTCAATTTTATGGTTTCGTTGGAAACCCTAATCTTGCCTCCGTAGCACGCGAAATCCATGGCGTGGAATCCTGTCAAGGTGGCGATGCCCTCTAGGGATCCAAGCATGATGCTCCAGGTGGAGCATTTCTCTTCGCAACTCTGTTGCGTTTCAACGCTCCATACGAAACTAGATGCAGCCCTCCTTCATCTCTGTCGCGGCCTCCCCAGGCAGCCCGCCTCTCCACGATCCACTTCTCACGCACCGATGGTGCGTTGGCGGCTCCCTCCATCGCATACTCCAGGCAGCTACAGCCGCTCGTGCTCCAGGTGGCAAACTCGCTGGCGGTTAATACTCCCTCCATGCTCTGCGTACCTTCCAGGTGTGCTTCTTCACCCGCAGATCCTGGGCGGAACTTCCTCTCCTAGGCGCCGCTCGATCTCCAAGTGTGTAGGCGGATTTTGTCCGAAACTTGTGACTCAATCTCCGTGCCCTCTCCTACGTTTCTTTCTCGTGCGCAGGCGATCCTCTCCGCTAGGCTCGCTCGTACCTTCCAGCACGCGTCATTGCGTTGCTGTTGGCGGCACATGTGCCTCTGCCGATGCCGCTACATGCTCAAGCAACAAGATCTAGAGGAGCGACACAGCTCTGGCTCCTCGATACTGCAGGACATCTCGAATCCCCAGCCTCCTGTCACATTGCCTCCTTCAACCCCTTGCAGAGGCACGATGGCGACGCAAGAATGAAGGCCCCAATGGGGTGGCGGTCTTTCGTGAAGAGGGTTCCCGCATGGGAACCCTAAATAGGGTTGTGAGTTTATTAAATAAAATATCATTTTTCTTTGTAAGCACGTGGGCCATGCCTTGATTGAGAAAACAAAAGGAGCAGTAAAAAAGAGGGAAGAAGAAGAAGAAATTGTTTAAAAAAAGGCGCGTACATACAAAAGCCGTAAGCAAAGTTTTAAAAAATGGTGATTGAAAAAATGTTTAAAAATTGAAGGGAAAAGCCGTAAAAAAAGTGTCAACGACTTATTTGAGAAAATATTTGACGGCTTTTAAAAAAATGAAATAGCTGGAAAAAAGTGAATGATTAATTGAGAAAACTGAGAAAAAAATATTACCGGCTTATTTGGTTATTCCCCATCATTGTTGTCTTCTCCCAACTTGGTCGACGTCCATGTCATTCCGACCAGTATGGTAGAAAGGAGGAGTATTGTATAGAGTCACAAGTCCTGTTGCAGATTCAGATATCCGATCCAGACCAGCCATCAGACTCTACAGTTCTCTAGTTTCAGACTTGACATGAGATTCCGAGTCTTCAGTTCAGACTCGCACAAGCATGCGGTCTTCATTCAAATGTGCAAATGTTTGCCATCTTTTGTAGTGGTCCCCATCGTTCTTGTTGTGTTGTCCAGAGTTTTCATGTGAGCCATACAGACTCCAGAGTAGAGGCCCATTCCCTAAGCCATGTTGGCAAGGGTTTTCTTGTGGTATCATAGGACACAGAGTAGAGTACCATTCTCTAAGCCATATGGAAGAGACCCAGTTCTCTGACGAGGAGACTTCTTTGAGACTCATTCTCCAGCGACCTTGGATTCTGACGAGGATTGCACTTCCATAGCCTTTTCAGTTCAACCCTTTTCAGAGATGGAGTAGTTGTCCACATTGTTGTGGCGTGCCAGGGTATTTCGACGAGGAGACTCATTTCAGTTGCAATGAGTCTGACAGGCGTAGTACAAAGCACATGCTCTTCGACGAGGAGATTTAGTTGACTTACACTCCAACCCATTCGTCCTCCTCACCTGCACGACATGAGAAGCTACGTCCTCGACAACAACCGAAAGTTGTGCGCGTTGAGTTGATATTGTCTGTAAATCCTGTAGCTTGAGTTGAGTTTCTATTCGTTTATCCAAGCTGAGCATTGCATGCTCCAGCTTGAGGGGGAGTGTTGGAGTATTTGGTTGTGTGCCATATGATTTATAGGAGGGTAAATGGATCTCTCCTGGATCCATTTACCTCTTCCCTGAGTTTAGTCCCACATTTACCAGTGGTTGGACTTGGAGGCTCTGTGGAGGCTATATAAAGTGCCCCAGACCTCCTGTAACCATTAAGAGAGTATTGCATAACCTGGCCCTTTGAGGCCTTCCCCTGTGGTTTCATCCCGCTCCTTAGGGAGTAGGGTTCCACGTAAACATTTTTGTGTTCCATGTTTCATATTTCCTGTTTTTATGCTTTGTTTATCATTCCGCTTCCGCATTCTCTATTTTATAACATGGTATAAGTGTGGGTTCGATTCTCGAGATTTTCATGTTCTTAATTTTATTCGTGATTCGATTATGATATTGAAGATCATTTTGAAAAGTTCATTAGAGATTCAATTTTAGGGTTTTGTTGGAAAACCTAATCTTGCCTTCGAAGCACCGAAATCCATGGTGTGAAATCCCGTCGAGGTGGCGATGCCCTCTTGGGCTCCAAGCACGATGCTCCAGGTGGATCATTTCTCTTCACAACTCTGTGGCATTTCAACGCTCCAGATGAAACCAGATGCTGCCCTCATTCATCTCTGTCGCCGGCCTCCCCAGGCGGCCGGCCTCTCCACGATCCACTTCTCACGTATTAGTGGTGCGTAGGCGGCTCCTCCATCGCATACTCCAGGCGGCTATAGCAGCTCGTGCTCCAGGCGGCAAACTGGCAGGCTGTTAATACTCCCTCCATGCTCTGCGCACCTTCTAGATGCGCTTCTTCACGCGCAGATCCCAAGCAGAACTTCCTCTCCTGGGCACCTCTTAATCTCCAAGTGCGCATGCGGATCTTGTCTGAAACCTGTGACTCAATCTCCATTCCCTCTTCCGTGTCTCTTCCTTGTGCGCAGGCGATCCTCCCCGCCAGGCTCGCACGCACCTTCTAGCACACCTCGTTGCGTTGCTGCTGGCGGCATATGTGCTTGTCGATGCCGCTACATGCTCAAGCGGCGAGATCTAGAGGAGCGACGCAGCTAATCGATACTGCAGGACATCTCGAATCCCCAGCCTCCTGTCACGTCGCCTCCTTCAGCCCCTTGCAGAGGCACGATGGCGACGCAAGAATGAAGGCCCCAACGGGGCGAGGATCCTTCATGAAGAGGGTTCCCGCATGGGGAACACTAAATAGGGTTGCGGGTTTATTAAAAAAATATCATTTTTTCTTTGTAAGCACGTGGGCCATGCCCTGGTTGAGAAAACAAAAGGAACAGTAAAAAAAGAGAGGGAAGGAGAATTTGATTAAAAGAAGGCGCGTACATACAATAGCCGTAAGCAAAGTTTAAAAAAATGATGATTGAAAAATGTTTCAAAAATTGAAGGGTAAAACCATAAAAAAGTGTCAACGGCTTATTTGAGAAAAAAATTGACGGCTTCAAAAAAATGAAATAGCCAGAAAAAAAGACAATGATTTATTGAGAATGCTGAAAAAAATATTATTAACTTATTTGGTTGTTCCCCATCATTATTGTCTTCTCCCAACTTGGTCAACGTCCATGTCATTCCGACCAGTATAAGAGAAAGGAGGAGTATTGTGTATAGTCACAGGTCCTGTTGCAGATTCAGATATCCGATTCCAGGACAACCATATTTTCTAAGACTCTACAGTTCTCCAATTTTAGTCTAGACATCAGATTCCGAGTCTTCAGTTCAAACTCGCACATGCATGCGGTCTTCATTCAGATGTGCAAATGTTTGCCATCTTTTGTAGTGGTCCCCGTCATTCTTGTTGTGTCGTTCAGAGTTTTCATGTGAGCCATAGGGACTCCAGAGTAGAGGACCATTCCCTATGCCATGTTAGGAAGGGTTTTCATTTGGTATCATAGGGACTCTAGAGTAGAGTACCATTCTCTAAGCCATATGGGAGAGATTCAGTTATCTGACAAGGAAACTTCTTTCAGAATCCATTCTCCAGTGACCGTGGATTCTGATGAGGATTGTACTTCCACGACCTTTTTTGTTCGACCCTTTCTAGAGATGGAGCAGTTGTCCACTTTGTTGTCGCGAGCGAAAGTACTCCAACGAGGAGACTCATTTCAGTTGCAATGACTCTGACAGGCGTAGTACAAAGTATATGCTCTCCGACAAGGAGATTTAGTTGATTCACATGCCAGCCCGTTCGTCCTCCTCCCCTGTACGACATAAGAAGCAACATCCTCGACAACAACCGACATTTGTGTGCGTTGAGTTGATATTGTCTGTAGTGTCCTGTAGCGTGAGTTAAGGTCCTTCCGTTTGTGCAAGCTGAGCATTGCATGATCCATCTTGAGGGGGAGTGTTGGAGTATTTGGTTCTGCGCCATATGAGTTGTAGGAGGGTAAATGGATCTCTTCTGGATCCATTACCTCTTCTCAGTGTTTAGTCCCACATCTACTAGTGGTGGAACTTGGAGGATCTTTGGAGGCTATATAAGAAGCCCCAGACCTCCTGTAACCATTGAGAAAGTGTAATACATAACCTAGCCCTTTGAGACCTACTCCCCGGGTTTCATCCCGCTCCTTAGGGAGTAGGCTTCAACGTAAAAAACTTTGTGTTCCATGTTTCATATTTCCTGTTTTTATGCTTTGTTTATCATTCCGTTTCCGCATTCTCTATTTTATAACAACCAAGAATGACCTTGATGGATGGAAGAGCAACCATTGTAAGGAACTGTTCCTTTACATTCTGATAGTGAGAATGCGGACTGACTAGAAAATATGTAGAGCTGCCATTATGATCTCTCTGTCATCTATTACGTACAACATGTTGGATGGAATACAGTAAGCTCCTCCTAGAGGCCAGTAAAGTGGCAATAGTACTCCGTAAGAATGGACTCTCCTTTAGATGCATAACAGGTTGCATATAGATGTCGACTAGATGAGACTTGGTAGTCCGTTGAGAGTATGTTTATGCCAATTCCTCCCCCATCTCCTTCGTGGTGTCCTTATATAGGATGTTCACCGTAATATGAGTCTTAACGTACTGGTCATACATGTCATGACCTGACAGTTATCCCCACGGCACGACTCGTAGTCCTTGTCTTCCTCATGTATAGACTCCTTTATCAAGATTGATATCTTCTTCTGACCTTCAATGAACACCTTGAAAGCTCGAGACCATATCACATAATTTTATGCACCCGTGAGTTTGATAGAAATTCCCTACATCATCATAGAGGATGTAGAAAATAAGGGTTTGATCATGGTGGAAGTCGTGTCCATTGTGATCAGAGGTATAGACAATCAAAGAAGTAGAAGATCTATGTAGTCACGTATCTAGTGGCTAGCGACGGTGATAGATGTACTGATGACGAAGCCTGAAGGCCCTAAAGGGGCTAGCGTCGCAACCCTAGTCGATAGAAGGGTTGAAAATCCATATACGTATAGTTTACGACCCCTGCACAAGATACATATGGGCAGAGACAACCCCGCGCGGGGAATATGGATGAAGGCCCGTGCGAAGGGCAAAGGAGGAGGCGATGCTTGCACATGATCTAGAAGAAGGGCTCGCACATGGCCGAGAGAGATTAGAGGTGGTGGTGGGCGATTAGGTACGCACCCCAGTCTAGGACCGTTGCTCTAATAACATGTGGAAAATAATTGAGAATGACGAAAGTACTTTATACTATGGGTATGGGGTTTCTTATTTAGCGTGAAACCCTAAAGCCCCATCAGAGATGGTTACTGTTGAAATAACTAATGTGGAAGTAGAATGAATTGATAATTTCTGGAGTATTTGGTTATGCGTCACTTATGTGGGAGATGGATAGATCCATTTACCACATCCATGAGTTTAGTGCCACATCTACCAGTCAGGAGATGTGGAGATCGAGTTGGGGCTATATATAGACCCCCACATCCATTGCATTCAGTTGAGAAAAGTTCAATGAACGATGAACCCTTTGAGGTGTTCTTCCGTGATTTCATCTCTCTTTGGGGAGTAGGGTTCCACGTTAAAATCCTGCATTCTTTATATTTCTTTATCTTTATTCGGATACGCTTCCACATTCCTATTTTCTAACATGGTATCAGAGCTATGTTATTTTCTAACATGGTGTCAAAGCGAGTTCGATTCTCGAGGAGTTTATGTTTTGTTTTTTCGAGATTCGATTCAATTAGTGTTCTTTCATGAAGATAATGTTCTGATTATTTTGAGATTTAGAAAGAGGGTCTCTGGAAAGGGGGTTTTGTCTTTGAAACCCTAGATCCAAGTTCCCAGTAATAACCTAATCGCCACATCCATGCGGTATTCCTCCTCCTGAATGCGGTGACTCCATCTTCATGCTGGAGCAAGATGGCGAGCCCTGGCAACCATCTCGTGGCGACAAGCTCTAGCCAAGGCGGAGGCGACTAGATAGACTCATCTCCTCAAGCGGTTGAACAATAGGCACATCTTTCTTCCAACAGCCGCAAGAACATCGACGACGGCGAGCTCCAGGCCGTGCCTTCTCCTAGGCGTGCTCCTCATGTTTATCCTTCCGGGCACACCTCCTTGGGCGGCGCACGACGGCAGTAAACCCCCCTTCCCATTGCACGACGGCGCAAGCTCTAGGCAGAGCCCTTCTCGTGTAGGAGGCATGCTCTTCTGGCATTTAACAATGCATCACCCTCTCTTGTCTCATCGCAGGTGGCGACAACTAGTGAAGAAAGCCCTCGAGGGGGGTGGCGACATTCGAAGGAAGTTTCCCATCCTGGGAACCTAGGGGTGGGGGGCGATGGCGTATTTTATAAAAATTATTATTTTTGCTGCTCCTGAGCCCAAATAGGCCATACTTCATTTAAAAAAAGGAGAGCAACCCTATTCAAAAAAATATGGAAGAGAGGGGGAAATAAGTTGGGCCCAAGTGGGACGATGGATTGTTACTGAAAAAAGGAATGAAGAGGGTCGTGCGATGCAAGTGGGCCCAAGTGAGCCCAAGTTTCTTTGTTAAAAAAGGAAAAGAGGTGCGCACAAAAAAATCGTACGGAACGGAAAAAAAGCTAGAAAAAAATCATGCATGGCTAATTTTTTAAAAATTTGATGGCTATTAAAAGAAATTTGGTTTAACCAAAATATAATTAAAAAAAGAAAGAAATTTGATTGAGAAAGGCCGGAGAAAAAATGTGATGGCTTATGTTATGTTTTCTCCATTATCTTGTCTTCTCCTAATTTAGTCGATGTCATATATTCCGACTAGTATAGGAGAAAGGGGGAGTATTATGTAGAGTTTTACAGGTCAGATTGTCAGATTTTCCAAATTCGCAGATTCAGAGATTCCAGAAGTCATTCAGTTTCCAGACTCTATAATTCTGATGACATACTCGACGTTCAGATTCCGAGTCTTCAGTTTCAGACATGCACATGTATGCCGTCTTCTTTTTAGATGTGCACATGTATGCCATCTTTTGTCGTGGTCCCCATCATTCTTGTTTTCGGCTATAGTTTTCATGTTTTCGTCCGATGAGGAGAGTTCCTCAGACT
Organism: Ottelia alismoides; assembly: GCA_037367405.1. Lineage (NCBI taxonomy): Eukaryota > Viridiplantae > Streptophyta > Magnoliopsida > Alismatales > Hydrocharitaceae > Ottelia > Ottelia alismoides. The sequence goes on along the minus strand of JAZKJV010007549.1, from coordinate 35,214 downwards.
CCATTCTCAAGCGATCATGAACTCCAGTACGAGATCCTTCCGAGGTTCCTATGAGAGAGAACCCACTTCGAGGTCTCTATGAGAGAGACCCACTAAAATATGCGTACAGATAATTAGCGACGTCTTCTCTTCGACCCTTTTCAGAGATGGAGTAGTTGTTGAGAGAAATTCCTAAGTAGTACCTTGGATTTACTTAAATCCCTAGGTACTACGATATATTTTTTTATCTGGATACTACAGTGGTGTCGAATGTTCAACATGCTACACCCTTTAATGTTTTTTAACCACGTACGCATCTTCGATATGCGTTATACTTCGAAAATGCGATATCTTTAGGCCCCTTTAAACCCAGCTTCTTCGTTCTGCAAACCCTCATGCGTGCCTTCGACCCCATCGCCTCCTGCGACTCCTTCAACCTCCTGCTCAGACGTGGTTACCTCCCACTCCGCCCCTTTTCCTCCTGCTCCGCCGCCTCCTCCTCCCGCTCCACCAACTTCTTCTAGGTCCTCTGCCTCCTCCTCCTATGCCGCCGCCATCCCTCCCGCGTCCTTCGTTACATCTCCCAGGATTTGGTAAAAATCCCTGATTTTTTTGTTGTTAGGTTTATGATATATAATACACATATTTCTCTTCATTTCATGGTCGTATAATATTGAGTTGTATGTTGCCTCATGTATTAGGTTAGAATGGAGTTGATATATTGTATGTTTCATTTGAAGTCTGCGATTAATGGTTCTTCGATGTCCAATGTGCATAATTTTGGGTTAATGCCGACTATGACATTCGATGAGATGTTGAACCTAATTTCCATAAGTTCAACCTGGATGTGAATAATTAAAAAATCCAACTACTACATCGCATCTCTCGAGGCGCAAGCGAGGAGCCAACATTTTCATCTATCATCGATGATGATGATGTACAATGAGTTTTTGTGTATGCTCGGATCAGTGGGAAATTGACGCCTACTGACATTATTATTGAAACTCTATCGGTAGGCGAAGTCCCAAATGTTGTTGATGTAGACAATCACCTTGCTCCTGGACCCTCCGTTGTCCCTAGCAAGGGACCCTCTGTTGTCCCTAGCACTCATGTGCCTATAACACAACCATCTACAGACCACGAATGGCGCATGCGTGTTGCCCTACTAAAAGAGGTTAATCATGCCTTGGATGACTTCATCCCTTGGGGAACCGACGATGATCTGGAAGAGGGTAGTGATCAAGATGTTGAAGATAATGTTGTAAACAAGGAGATGCAAACCAATGAACAAATCACGCATCCGATTGTTCCCCGTTTAACAATTTTTGGGGTGAGAGGATCCGATACTCGTTCAACCTATGAGGATGAAATTCGAACGAAGTTTGGACTCGATTGTGTTGTTGATGAAATACGCAAGGGTAGAACCTTCAAATGTAGAGATGATTTGATTTATGGTGTAAAGAAATATCACATCCTGGTACATTATGACTTCATGGTTAAACAATCCACCAGTTTCATCTGGTCCGCTTTTTACACCTACCGATGGAGTGCAACTACGAATGGACAAACAATAATCCAAATAAAAGGCAGCTAAACAAATTGTTTCAGGTATTGAGTGGTGTTTGATGTATTCATTATGGAATTCGAGGTCACAAACGGTACACGATGAACTTGGGCCAACATAGATATACATGTAATAAATGGCAATTTTTTCGTATCCCATGTTCCCACATATTGATATACTATGAATTTCTCCTCATTAATTTGTCAAAATTAAGGTTTGAATTTTGTCTGTTTGTTGCAGTCGGGAAAAATCAGATTAATCAAAAACCGTAAATTTAATGATTTTCCAATTAAAACGAGCAGTCAAAATTTTTTTACTTGAGCAAGCTCAAGGTCGAACTCAGGGAGGCCACTGTCTCCTTAGGTTGGTTTTTAGTCAATCTAGATGTTAGATTTTCAAAGAGGTATTTTTTTAATTTTTAAATGCAATAAATGATTGACATGCAAGTTTGACTACGTTTTGGGACTAAAATGTAAATTGCTTTCAAACAATGTCCAAAAATTTTGAACTTAGCTAGAATGTGAAATGTGCTGAAATTAAACTATGGTATTTTTTTGCAATTTTTGGATGCAAAATAAATTAACTATGAATAAAATATTCAGACTAGGTGATTTTGAGTAAATTAATTTTAATAAATAGCAAACATCAATAAATATTTAGTTATCCTAGATAGGTCTATGTGAGAGATATTCAGAACAATTTTTAATTCCTAAAAATACTCTGTGAGCAATTAATTAAAAATCAATTATTAAAATCACCATTTCATTTATTTCAACTTCGATATGCATGCAAATAAAATGAAATTTGGGCACTATGTAGAACAACATAAAATCTACTTAACGTGAATTTTTGGGAATTTTTGGATCAACGAGTTTAAAATGGGTGAAATACGTAAGTTTTACCAAATTAATTTTAAGAAATAATCTACTGATCACGAAAAATATAAATAAATACTCACTAGATAGACAATTAATTGTTCTAAAACATGCTATTTTTGTAATTAAAAATGACGTAAAACGATGGTTCAAATGAAGATCCAAACAGAAGAGTCTAAATTCAATTACAGAAATAAAATTGATAAAAAATGCTGACAGGACTTCGATGCAATTACCTATACCTGCATGGGTATTTATGCAAGTTTCCCAGGAGGGCATGTGCGCCTCACATGCCTCCTAGAAGTGGGGACTCTTATGTGATTTTCTATATCTGCGAGGGTATCTGTGTAAGTATCTCTCACCCTCACGTGCCATGCATGGGAGGCGGGGAAGAGCTGAGCGGCAACGATAGACCCGAGGAGGCGTGCAGTCCGAGGAGATTGGCTGGCGAAGGCCTCTCGAGGGCTAGAGCTGCTGGGGACCTTGGTTGATATACGATCGAGGAGGTGGACGCGTCTGGATGGTGCAAGGTCAGCCGGGATGTGGATGAGGTACTCGGCTGAAGCGGCCGAGGTCCTCGTAGCTGGCGGAACTCCGCTCGAAGGCAGAGGACGAGGTGGTCGATGACTGTCGAGGCGGTGGACTGGATCTAGGGCGGCTTCGCTCGCCGCTGGGGGTCGTGCTAGGGTGAAGTGACCGATGGTGGCGTGCTCTACCCAGGGCGGTGCGAGAGGGGCTCCGCTGACAACATGAGGCCCCGGAGAAGCTTGACGGAAGGTGGCGAAGGTCGATGACGGAGATGTTGGTGAGCTGATGCAGTGTGGAGTTGCTCTAGGCGGTGAAGAAGTTGGAGCAGGCGACACACGCCTGGCGGTATGGGCACGCAAGGCGAAGAAGCAGGAAGGGCAGCAAGTCGAAGCAGAGGCCACCACTAGTGAGCGGAGGAGCACGGTTGTGCCCCGAGGTGTTGCGGTAGACTGGCTCGAGGTTCCAAAGGGTGCTTCCTACAGATGTTAGCAATGCTCGAGGATGAAGACCCTCGTCTTGTTGTTGGTTGTAGTGACCGTAGATGGATTGACGATGGGAGGGGTCCGACGAGTGGTGGAGGTCGTCGGTGGCTCGTGCGCGAAGTGAGAGTACGACGATGTGGTGGCATGCTCTGCAGATGTGAAGGAAGGATAGGAGATGAGGAGACTTGCAATGGAGGTGGTCGTCAAGATCAAAGATACGTTTATGGATTGGGGCACGAGTTGCAACAACAAATGCAAAGTTGCAACAAAGAATGCAAAGGAAAGAGATGCTTGGGAATGCCGGAGCTCAATTTGTGCTCCCAATTTTTGCTCGAAGGTTGACGGCCTGAGCTGAACAGCTGGAAGAGAGGCAATGACGACAGGAGATGGTGGACCTCCTGGATCTTGCCGCGAGAAAGATCGGCCATCGCTCAACCTTGATTGGGTCTCTGCTATCACCGGAAATGCTCCATGGAGCTCTAGACCTCTCTCAAGATTTGGCGGATGGTTTGTGACGGGGACAGGGATAGGGCATAAATAGTAGTAGGAGAAGGAGCGGGTGCTTTGGAGAGGTGGCTGTGATACGTGCGCAAGGTAAGGGGTCACAGGAGGAGCGCATGCTTTGGTTGCGCGCATGCCGCGCGACGGGGCGGTTGAGGGGTTTTTCACGATAGAGGGAGAGAGATAGAGGGAGAACGAGTAACACGGGTAGAGAGAGAGAGAGAATAAGGGAGAGAGGCATGCGTGAATTGCATGGAATGTGTGGGGGATGTGGGAGAAGAGGGAGGGGATAGATTAAGAGAGAAAAGAGAGAGAGAGAGAGGAGAGAGAGAACGTGGGATGCATGGGCAGAGTTGGAGAGAGAGATTACGCAAGGGAGAGGAAAACATAAGGAGGGGGGGAGAGAGAATAAGTTTGAAGATAAAGGGTGTGGTTGCCAAAAAGAGGAGAGAAAAGGGTAGAGAGATAGAGAGAATAAGTGAGGAGAGAGAGAGACAACGAGAGAGAAAAACATGGACGGAAGAGGACGCCACTTCTCGCGTGCAAGGGCGACCACGTAGCGGGTGTTAAATAATAATAATAATTAAAATAATTAAGATAAATGTAAAATAGAATAATAAATAAATAAAATTGATAATAAAAATAAAATTAAATAATTAAAAGAAAAATGTGGGTGACATGTGGCGACTCCAGGAGCTGCCACGTGTCGCTCCCAGAAAATTCAAAAACTAAATGTAAATAAAAATAAAATAGAAATAACAAATGGGTCAAATCAAAAAGCTGTCACTATGAAAGTTGCTCGTCTCGACGAGCTATGCAACTTTCATGAAGGATCGAAAATAAAAAAAGTCATCTATAATAAAAGTATTTTTGGGGGTACCTTATAGGTATAAAATACCGCCTTTTTATCATTTGCAGTTTTTTGTCATTTTTAAATTAGAGAAAAATCATATAAAGTTAGAGAAAATATGAAAGGAATATTTACAACTTAATATATTTTTTTGAATTTTTATTAAATAAGAAAATAAAAGATAAAATAAAGGATATTCTGGTCAATATATACAATATACAATAGGGGCCCAAAACCCAAGTTTCACATACGAACTTTGATTTTTATGAAATTGGACTTGTTTTGAAGGTCTTTAGTATTACTTTAAAAGTGAGTCGACCTAAATCGGATACTGTATGAGAGAGATATGCACATTTTAAGGGTCTTAGTCTTAAAATAGGCTTGGGTTTTATTGGACAATTTTACAAGTTAGTATTTTTTTATATTTTTCTTTTATTCTTGTTAGTAATATATACATTATAAAGTTGATTATATTGGATTTGGAGTTAGTATAAAATAGATTCAAATAAGTGAATTTGGATAATATATAGATGAATATGTACAAGTGAATTTCGCTCCTTATTTAATGCAAATATGCATGCTAAAATGCACACAATAATTTTAAAATGCATGAATGCTAATAATGTATAATAAATGGAAATATGCAGCTGATTTCTCGGGAACGCAACTCTATTTTTAACTTTTAGAGTGATGATTCACAGATTCATCAAATATCACGGTCATTTCTAAACGTCGAGCAAAAGTTGATTCTTATGTTTGTGAGTGGTACACATGGCAACAATAATTACAGGTTTACGGAGGATGGTTTTTTCCCTTTGGTGACTGGGAAACATGGGCCCCATGGAGTATTCGGAATCACATCTGATAAAAAGCGTAAGCGTTGCACAGGTCGCCCACGGTTAACTCGGATTCATAATGAAATAGATGTTAGGGATGTCATTCGACAAAATACATGTTCTTTTTGTGGTATACTTGGTCACACAAAACGTCGTTGTGCTAATAAAAGTAGAAGGGATTCTCAAGCATCCACATCTAAGGCACAACCATTAGAAAGAAATAAAAATAAATGTGGCACATGTGGAGGCGAAGGCTATAACAAACGTAAATGTCCTGGTTTGAGTAAGTTTACCTTCTTTTTAGACATAAATGGGGACATAATACATGTTCTTTTTGTTGCTTGATGCAAATTTATGTCTTCTAAATTTTATTTTTTTTAAGTGCAGATGAACCCCGGATCACTTGACCTATCCGTTTTAAGCCAGCAGGAGCGCCATCATTCATGTCATGTTTGGGCAGACGATGCATACCATTTATTAATTTCAAATCATTGAGTACTTGTATAATACTTCTTGTAACATTCCAATTGTAGACGTCATCGTGGTTGCATTGTCGACAACGAGAGTTACATGTACGCCACATCCCTTTGGACGGCCGCCTATAGCCTTATGTAGCTCATGCAGGATTTGGATGTATTTTAGAATTGGAATTTATCACCCTGGATTGGAATTTAATTACAGATTTGGTGGAGCGATGGAGACCTGAGACACACACTTTCCACATGGCCAGTGGAGAGATGTCCATTATGTTATAGGATGTCGCTTTCATCTTGGGTTTATGGATCGATGGACCGGCAGTTGCAGGAGAGACCACCCCTGGAGCGACGCGGGCTGACACATACGAGCACCTTCTTTGTGTTAGGCCCCTACCTTCTGAGATTGTTGGCAACAGAGTTATGGCGAGCTAGTTATTCACACATTTCGCAGAATTGCCATCAGATGCTGAAGAGGTGGTCTTGTAGAGGAATGCATTTTACAATTACTGGGTTGTGTTTTATTCACGGACAAGTTGGTATCATTGATTTCTTTGATTACACTTCTACATTTGCATGATCTACAATACTCTAGGATGCTGAGCTGGTGATCCGCTGTACTTGCATTTCTATACAGACATCTATGTTTAGCAGTAGATACGACGACCGAGGGGATTGGAGGCTTAATCATATTGCTTCAGCTGTGGGCATGGGAGCATTTTCCACACATTGCTCTTGGAGTTAGGGAAACACAACAGTGGCACGACCGTCCGTTAGGGGTTCGTTGGGCTGCAGCGTTCGCGCATCATCGACAACCAACCCACGTCGTGAGACCATACCATGCCACTTTTGACATGCAATTACCAGGGCAGGTAAATAAGCATCAACACATTCCTTCAACCACTAATTACATACCAATTTTTCGTCCATGTATTGTGGACGCCATATACTGATGACAAACTTGCACATCTACCTTCCTATTGTCTTGGGGGACAAAACATTTGGAGGACAAGGGTACCGTTGATATACTTCCACATTGTGGAATATTATTTTCCAGACCGTTTTCTTCGTCAATTTGCCGGCTGTCAAGACATTCCCGTGCCGTGTTTTACATTCCAGGACCTCCACGCCATCGACTTGAGGAGAAAGGTACATATTGATTGGAGATCCAAACATTGGATGCACATACGTAAGTGGTACGATCGAGTGGATAGAGTTGTTGCCCTCGACAAATCTAATGGGATCATTGTGACTTTATGCTATATGGATTTGTATAGAATGATTACGAGGAGATTTATAGGTCGGTTAGGGGAAACTTTGGCAAGCAACGTAAGGACACTCACCAAATATGTCAGTTTTACCAGGACATTTTGTAAGATTAACCTCTATGTGTATTCCTTTTTTGATGTAGATGTCTAGGTGGGACCACATATACGATACCGGACATCAGGAGTGTCGGGAGATTGCAGTCCAAGCAATGACTGAAATAGAGCAATGGTTGACATTCCAATTTGCTTACGCGCTCACAATACATGAGTAGCATGCTAACCAGGCTCAGGCAGAGGCTAGACGAGGAAGGGCTAGAGGGAGAGGAAGTGGAAGAGGGCATGAACCACCAGCCATACCAGTGGACGAGGAGGAAGATGCGTAGGCAGATGTAGATGTTCCATCCCCAGAATTTGAGAGCCAGTTCGTTACACCAGTTGTCGAGCGACCGAATGAGGACATGCCAACACTGCAGGCACCGATGAGGCTGGGCGTGGATGTTCGAGATACTCAACCCATTTATTGCACGTTGACACCGCCATCAATACCAACATTTGAGGACGACAGTACAGGACCCTCTCAAATAATGATGATAGATGAAGACAGTTGTTTATTACCCTTTGATCCACACTATACAACGAGGACATATCAACGGAGAAGATGCGATGATTTGTAAAATTATAAGTTGTTCTAAATATAATGTTGTTCATGGAAACACATTTTGTAAAATTCAAAGTTAATAAAATTTTTATGTTTTTGAATGTTTGGTAGTCAATTATGTGAATGTTTGTGTGAATCAATGCGGATAATTTGATATTATGAAGTTGTGCATTTAATTTATTCTAATTTGAATGTGGAAATCAAGATTAACTAGGAATGAATGGCTTTATTCTCAAAAATTCCTTGCGCATATCCAAGAAGTTCCTTTAATATCACAGACTCAACATGCGATATAAGTGAAACTTCCTGGAAATTTTGTGCATCCAGGGTAATTGTCCAATATCGCATTTTCAACATGCGATATAGGATAAACACCCTGGATTCGCAAAATTTCCAGGAAGTTTCACTCACTATCGCATGTTGAGTATGCGATATTGAAAGAAAGTAACCTCGAGTAGCACATCCAGGAGTTTTTAGAGATAACGCATATCGAAGATGCGTTTTCTCTGTAGTACGTGGATAAAAAACATTAAAGGGTGTCACATGTTGAACATGCGACTCCATTTTAGCATCCAGATCTAGGGAGTTAAGTAAATCCAAGGTACTACTTAAGAATTTCCCTCGCAGTTGTCCACATGTTGTGGTGGGCCAGAGTTCTCCGTGTAGAGGCTCATTTCAGTTGCAGTGGCTCTGACAGGTGTAGTACAAAACATGCTCTCCGATGAGGATATTCAGTTGAATCACAATCCCTCCTATTCGTCCTCCTTACCTGCACGACATGAGAAGCAACGTCCTCGACAATGACCGACAGTTGTGCGCGTTGTGTTGATATTGTCTGTAGTGTCTTGTAGCGTGAGTTGCGTTTTCTTTCTGTTTGTCCAAGCTGAGCATTACATGCTCCATCTTGAGGGGGAGTGTTGGAGTATTTGGTTATGCGTCTCTCCAATGGGTAAATGGATCTCTTCAAATGAGTATGGGTCTCCCCAATATCGATTTACCACATCCATGAGTTTAGTCCCACATCTACCAGTTAGGAGATGTGGAGACTCAGTGGGAGCTATATATAGACCCCCCACACCCATTGTATTTAGATGAGAAAAGTTCAATGAACGATCAACCCTTTGAGGCATTCTCCGTGGTTTCATCCTGCTCCGTATGGAGTAGGGTTCCACGTTAAAATCCTACGTTCTTTATATTTCTTTATTTTTATTCTAATACTCTTCCGCATTCCTATTTTCTAATAATAATCAACTGAAGAACATAAAAAATATGAAAGAGGAACTCTCGGTATTTACGTAGAGGGCCTACTCTAAGAGGAGATGGATGAAAACATATGAGAGTGACTTTAGGGCTGGATCTTCTATTGTGATCGCTTAATGAATACAAGAGGTATGGGGATTCTTATATAGCCCTATAGACAGACTGGAGCCGACTTATAAATGTGGGTCTAACCAAGAAACATGGTAATTGGATCCTGAAGAGATTCAATTACCCGTTTATTATATACTCTAACACTGCCCCTTAAGGTGGACCTGAGAAAGCTGTAACTTGCAACAAAAGAAAAAATACGCAAATCATCTTTACTCGATGCATCTGAGAGAGACGACATGAGACCCGCTAAGAGTAGTCACGGTTACAAGAAGACCTTACATGAGGATGGGTCTTCTACGATCAGGACGTGCCTGTAGTGGAGTCGCTGTGACGATTAGGTCATGCCAGAAGTAGAGTAGTAGAAGTCCAACGCAGGGAGTAGTCACATTAGGAGGAGACATGTGCGGAAGTAGTCGATACTTTGTGCAAATGGTTGATATGCAATAGTAGTATGGAGTGTCGTTCTTCATGTCATGGATGAACAGTAAAATATGAGATGATCCCATGTAGAGAAGTCCATTTGGAGTAGTTAATATTGAAGTCAAACATCAGAATTAAATTGGTTTTCTCTTATATAGATCTCTAGAGTTGGGCCTCTCCCATACATGAACCTTGAGAATGACCTCTGTAGAGATATATGTTATGTTATTTTATATTATTTTGTACCATTTCATATTTAATCTTTCCTTCTGGACTCTTGATGTAATTTACCCACAGGCTACTCTCCTATATAAGAGAGCCTAGGGCGTATGGAATAAACAAGCCTTTTATTTTCTCCAACATGGTATCAGAGTGACGGTCCTAGACCGGAGTTCTTGAACCAAACCCTAACCCTAACCCCACTTCCGAGCCCTCCGCGCGCCGCCTAGGCAGGCCAAGCCCCACGCGCCGCCACCTTGCCCTCTGCGCGTTCCTCCTGCCCTCCGCGCATCGCCGCCCTGCCCAGGACCGGGCTCTTGCGCTCCTCTGCGCGTTCCTCCGCTAGGCCACAAGTGCCCCCCCCGCGCGTCGCTAGACTGTCAGGTTCCTCATTGCTCCACGTCGCGTTCCTGTGTGCTGTGATCTGATCGTCACATCGCGCGCTATATCGCCAGGCCCATGTTCATTGTGACTTGACTGTAGATCGCCTAAGTACACGCCGCCCATCTCTAGGGTTCGAGCCGCCCTAGGGTTTCTTCGTCAGCAAGGAAACAGGCAGATATCCCATCTGTATGTGCCTTCAGAAGTCCTGCGCCTATTGTGAAGATGGACGGGTCAAATTATGAACTGTGGGCAATGCAGTTCATGAGTATGATGAAGTTGACCGGTAAGAAGCACATTCTTACCGAGGAAGAGCCCGCTGAGAAGACTGGGGTCAACGCCTCATGGGAGGCAGATGATGCATATGCCAAGGTTTGGTTATCAGGGACTTTGGCAATTGAGATTGCCAATGATATTCTCCATCAGCCCACTGCAAAAGCAATGTGGGATATTGTGGCTGCCACTTATTCACAGGCAAAGAATGAGACGAAGATTCTGCAACTCCAACATGACATCTTCACAATCAAACAGAATGGTCGGCCCTTACACTCGTTATACACATCTTTCAACACCTGATGTTTTTATGAATTTGTTGTCCATTATCCAAATTACAAAGGATTTACATTGTCGAGCAATTTTTTATCCATCTTCTCTCATTTTTCAGGACATCCTTACGGGCAACGTGATTGGATGTGTCTATGTGCAGGGCGCCCTATATCGTCTCAGTCGAACCCCATATGCCGTAGTCTCCTCTCTCCCCGCTGGATCTGTCTCTCCCTTCCTGTGGCATTTGCGCTTTGGTCATCTACCGCTTCAGAAGTTGTGTCGTGTGTTACCCCAGGTTTCACCTCACATGTCCATCCAATGTGAGGCTTGTCAGTTGGGAAAGCATCATCGGTCTACCTTTCCCAATCATCGGAGTTGGATCAGTAGCTCCAAGTTTGAGTTGTTTCATGTCGATATCTGTGGTCCTAGTCGTGTTCCTGATCATCAGGGACACATGTTTTATATGGTTATTGTGGATGATTTTTCTCATGTGTCTTGGGTCTTTTTGTTAAAGAATAAATATGAAGCTGGGAATATTATCATCAATTTCATCAATGAAGTTCGTAATATTTTTTTCTGCATCCGTAAAGATTGTGAGAAGTGATAATGCCTTGGAATTATGTACCCATACTCTATCCAATTATTTTTCAACACAAGCGATTATCCACCAAACACCCTGTGCCTATACTTCCCAAGAAAATGGAGTTGCAGAAAGGAAACATCGACATTTACTTGATGTCACCAGGTCGCTTCTCATACAAATTCATGCTCCTCATTCTTTCTGTGGCGATGCTGTCGTCACGGCATGTTATCTCATTAATCGCATGCTGTCATATGTCTTAGGTGAGAAGATCCCTTTCTCTCTTGTTTTTCCTGGAAAAGATTTGTTCTCTCTCACTCCACGTGTGTTTGGCTCGGTGGCTTTTGTCCACCAGTTGACTCCAGGTATTGACAAGCTCTCTCTCAGAGCTGTCAAGTGTGTTTTTGTTGGGTACTCCAGAACACAAAAGGGGTACAGATGTTATGATCCATTGCACATGAAATATTTTGTTAGTGCTGATGTTACCTTCTTCGAGTCTGTTGTGTACTTCTCTTCTACAGGTGATCAGTTGGTATCCTCAGGGACTGATGAAGCCATATACATGCCACCACCATCACCACCTTTACCACTTACTACACCTCATGTTACAGTTCCTGTTCCCCGTTGCCACTCCACTATACCCGTCGGCCTGTTTTGCTCATGGTCACCGCTCATCATCTAGCTCGCCTGAGGTATGTTCTGAGGATATAATCAATATTGATGGATCTAACGATTTACCTGAGCATGATGTGTTACAGAGGCCAAATGAGGATGCGGGTGATTTGAATCTTCCTATTGCCCTTCGGAAACAGAAGCGCAGCTGCACATCATACCCTATAGCATCCACCGTGTCTTTTGATCGTTTATTAGGGGAATTCGGGAGTTTTGTCATTGCACTATCGGCGGTGGATATTCCACGGAATTACCAAGATGTATTGAAGGACAACAGATGATGTTTAGCCATGGAAGAAGAGATGACTGCTCTTCAGTCGAGGGGTACTTGGAGCCTTGTCCTTGCACCTACCGATGTATCTACAGTGAGCTGCAAGTGGGTCTTTACAGTTAAATAGAATGCAGATGACAGTATTGACAGATACAAGGCACGCCTGGTTGCTCGTGGATTTACACAGACATGGGGTGGATTATCTTGATACATTCTCGCCGGTTGCTAGCCATTCCACTCTACGGATTCTTCTGTCTGTTGCGGTTAGTCGTGATTGGCTACTATTCCAATTAAATGTGAAGAATGCATTTTTATATGGTGACTTGCAGGAGGAAGTCTACATGCAACAACCACCTGGTTTTATTGTTGAGGGGGAGTGTTCTAAGGTGTGTAGTCTTCATAAGGCCATCTATGGCCTTAAGCAGAACCCCAGAGCTTGGTTCCAGAAGCTCTCAGACTTATTTGAAAAACAGGGGTATAAACGTTCCAATGCAGATCATTCCCTGTTCATACAGATGACATCTAGAGGTATTGTTGCAATTATGGTGTATGTAGATGATATCTTGATTGCAGATGATGATGGACAAGGAATTCAGAGGGCGAAAGAAATGCTGGGTCGTGAATTTGTCACCAAGGATCTTGGAGTCCTAAGATATTTTCTGGGACTGGAGTTCGCCAGAAATCCTCATGGACGGGTAATGACCGAGAGGAAATATTTCACTGACCTGTTGAGTGAAACAGGAATGCTTGGTTGTCGACCTTCCACTACACCCATGAATTCGAGCATGAAATTATATGATGACGACACTGATGAGGTGGGTCCCAAGCCCGGGTAAATGAGGAGGGTTGCGCGTTAGGTAGCCGACAACCAGCGCATGGGAGATAAATTCGTAAATAGTATTCTTAATTTCAATTAAGAACACTATTTATGAATTTATCTCGAAACCGTTCGGATCTTTTAAACATGGATTTAAGCAAACATACAGATTTCGTTGGGGCGTTCCCTACTTGCGACGCGTTGCATCGCCCGAATGCAATGAAAAATTGGCAAGGGCCGCTACATCGCAGCCTGGATGTAGTTCAAAATTTACAAGGGTTCTCGCATGAGGAACGCATGCGGGTAAATAAGCTAGTTCCGCTGCATCACCGCCCGGATGCAGTCCAAAATTTGCAAGGGTTCTCGCATAATGGACGCATGCGAGTAAAGAAGTTAGTCCAAAAGAGATTGCAAAGGAAGTTACGGATTGGTTGTTGGAATATCGGTACTTTAACTGGAAAATTGATGGAGATAGTGGATACAATGGAAAGAAGGAAGATTCATATATTATGTCTTCAAGAGACTAAATGGGTTGGAGAGAAAGCAAGGGAGATCGAGAAGACAGGCTTTAAACTTTGGTATTCAGGTAAAGATAAGGGCAGAAACGGTGTTGGAGTGGTTGTTCATAAAGATTTGAAGGATTGTGTGGTTGAGGTGCAAAGATTTGGGGATCGGATTATTTTGCTAAAGTTGTTGCTTGAAGAAGAAATTCTGAATATCATCTCAGTTTATGCACCACAAATTGGTTTAGATGAAAGGACTAAACAAGCTTTTTGGGAGGATATGGATAAGATTTTACAAGGAATCCCACAAAGAGAGATGGTTTGCATAGGTGGAGATCTTAATGGACATGTGGGAAAAGATGTTTCAGGGTATGCAAGTGTGCATGGAGGACATGGTTTTGGGGATAGAAACGAAGAGGGAAAAGTCATTCTGGATTTTGTAACTGCATATGATCTTTTCATAGCAAACACTCTTTTCAAGAAGAGGGAGGAGCATTTAATTACTTATAAGAGTGGCTCAACTAGAACACAGATCGATTACTTTGCGTTGAGGAGAAGAGATCGGTTATGTTGCAAAGATTGCAAAGTAATCCCTGGAGAGAGTTTGACAACCCAACATCGCTTGTTAGTCTTGGATTTACAAATAAAAGAGCTGGTAAAGAAAAGGAAGGTTCCTAAGATCACTAGAACTAGGTGGTGGAATCTTCCGCTGAAGAAATCGAGCTTCAGGGAGAATGTTTTAGAAGACTTATCTTGGGATTGTAGCGGTAGTGCAAACGAGATGTGGGAGGCAGTAGCATCTTGTATCCGAAAGGTAGCCAAAGAGATGCTAGGCGAGTCAAAAGGAGGAGCTTCGGGTCGAAAGGAGGCTTGGTGGTGGAGTGAAGGGGTGCAAGAGAAGCTAAAAATTAAAAGAGCTTGCTTTAAAGCTATGTCTAAGGATAGAACAGAGGAAACTGTCACAGACTATAAAATAGCGAAGAAGGAAGCAAAGAAGGCTGTAAGCGAAGCTAAGTCAAAAGCTTATGTGTTTTTGTATAAAAATCTCAACTCTAAGGAGGGCCAGAAGGATATATTCAGGTTGGCCAAAGCAAGAGAAAGAAAGACCAAAGACCTTTCTCAAGTGAGATGCATTAAGGACGAGGAAGGTCACGTGCTTGTTACTCAGAAGGCTATAGAGACTAGATGGGAGCAATACTTCCATAAACTTTTCATTGGAGAATGAAATAGAGAGATCACTTTGGGTGATCTAGCTAGTAGTGAAAGTTACTTGAATCGTGCATGCTATAGACGAATACAAAGAAAAGAAGTAGAGGAGGCTTTGAAGGTTATGAGACCTGGGAAAGGTGTTGGACTGGATGACATCCCTGTAGAAATATGGAAAGTTTTAGGTGAGCGTGGTTTGACTTGGCTTACGAATCTATTCAACGTTATTTGGCAGAGCAAGAAAATGCCCGAAGATTGGAGGAGGAGTATCGTGGTGCCTCTTTATAAGAACAAAGGAGACATTCAAAATTGTTCAAATTACAGAGGTATCAAGCTGATGAGTCACACTATGAAAATTTGGGAACGTGTGATCGAAAGAAGGTTGAGACAAGTTTCCCAAATAAAAGAAAACCAATTCGGATTCATGCCAGGTCGCTCAACTATTGAAGCCATCCATTTGCTGAGGAGAACAATGGAGATTTATAGAGCTAAAAGGAAGAATCTCCATATGATCTTTATTGATTCGGAGAAGGCTTATGATTCCGTCCCACGAGAGATACTGTGGAGAGTTTTGGAGAAGAGACAAGTAACTGTCCTATACATTAATCTCATAAAGAATATGTATGATAGGGCTTTATCTTGTGTAAGGACCCCGACGGGGAAGACTGACTATTTTGATATCAACATTGGTTTACATCAAGGTTCAGCTTTGAGTCCATTTCTTTTTACTTTGATTATGGACGAGTTGACAAGTCACATTCAGGATGAGTTACCTTGGTGTATGTTATTTGCTGATGATATTGTGTTGATTGACGAGACTAGAGATGTATTAAATGAGAAGCTTGAGGTTTGGAGACATGCATTGGAGACTAAAGGTTTTCGTATAAGTAGGGCTAAGACGGAATATATGGAATGCACCTTTTATGGAAGCAATGGTGAAGGAATCGATGTGAAGATTGGTGACGATAACATTCAGAAGAGAGATTCTTTTAGATATCTGGGATCTATTTTGCAACATGATGGGGAAATTGATGGAGATGTTACTAATAGAATAAATGCAGGCTGGCTAAAGTGGAGAGGAGCCTCCGCCGTTCTCTGTGATAAGAAAATTCCTTTAAAAATTAAAGGAAAGTTTTACAAAGCAGTCGTGAGACCTGCTATGCTTTATGGTTCTGAATGTTGGCCTGTGAACCATAGACATGTGCAGAGAATGGTTGTAGCAGAAATGAAAATTCTAAGATGGATGTGTGGACATACCCGTAAAGATCGGATTCGGAATGATGCAATCAGAAAGAAAGTTGGTGTAGCTCCGATCGAGGATAAGATGCGAGAAAACCGCTTAAGATGGTTTGGTCATTTGCAAAGAAGGTCAATGGATGCACCGGTTAGGAGATGCGAGTGGTGGGATGTTGAGCCGGCTAAGAGAGGGCGAGGACGGCCCAAGAAGTGTTGGAAAGAGACTATACGAAGGGATCTTAGTTTTTTGGATATAAGTCCGAGATTGACCCAAGATAGATCTGAATGGAGGCGAAGAATCCATGTAGCCGACCCTACTTAATTGTGGGAAAAGGCTTTGTTGTTGTTGTTGTGACACTGATGAGGTGGATAGGAGAAGACACAGAGAATTGGTGGGCAAACTTCTCTATGTTACTATTACCAGACCCGATATCTCTTTTGTTGTTAGTCGGGTGAGCCAGTTCATGGGGCAACCACGTCAGGTACATATGGATGCTATACATATGATATTCGGGTATCTTAAATCATCTCTAGGGGCAGGTCCGTTGTTCAAGAAAGACAAGGAGGTTACTATTTCAGCATGTGCCGATACAGATTACGCAGGATGCCCCAAGGATAGGAAGTCCACCACTGGATTTGCTGTGTATGTTGGAAACTCTCTTGTCTCATGGAGAAGCAAGAAACAAACGGTTGTAGCCAGATTCAGTGCTGAGTCTGAATATAGGGCTATGACCCATGTCAATACAGAAATGATGTGGGTAAAAGTTGTTCTTACAGATCTATATCTAGAAGTCCCACTTCCTATGGCTTTGGAATGTGACAATCAAGCTGCTATATTTATTGCAAATAATCCAGCGTTTCATGAACGAACCAAGCACATTGAGGTTGATTGTCACTTTATACGAGATATGATTCAGAAGGTGTTTATTTCTACATCTCATGTTAGCTCAGGAGACCAAACTGCAGACATCTTGACCAAGGCGTTACTTAGAGGGCCATTCCAGAAGTGCTCGTCCAAGCTGAGCATGATCGACATCTATGCTCCATCTTGAGAAGGAGTGTAGAGATATATGTTATGTTATTTTATGTTATTTTGTACCGTTTCATATTTTCTCTTTCCTTCTGGACTCTTGATGTAATTTACCCATAGGCTACTCTCCTATATAAGAGAGCCTAGGGCGTATGGAATAAACAAGCCTTTTATTTTCCCCAACAACCTCTCCCGTATATTGTGGGGATCTGAAGTCGGTTCACTTGTATAGGGACCCTGAAGATGAGCTCACTTTCTGAGGAGTCATGAGTTAAAGATAGTGGACACAGTAGAAATCTTGTAGATACATCTTAACAGGAAGAATGTGCCTTGCTCTCACTCCTTTCTCCCACACTTGTTAGAATATAGACATAGATGACCAAGCTGGGAAAAACAACGAACATGCATATATATATATATATTCTCTTTTTCTCGACTCAATCGGCTTGTGTCCAAATGCTACTTCCTCTTTTTTTTTCATTTTTTTTCGCATTGAACCTCGCTTCCCTTTTTGAGTGCAGATGAAATGGGCCAAATGCATTCGGCCTTCCCCTTGCTGACCACCCTCTCTTTTTATTTAAATTAAAGTATACTCATATGGTTATAGTTCCTTGATGGGAACACGTCATGCTGCCCTTGATGAGTTTTTTTGCCTTCTCATTTGACCATAGCCAACGACAAAGGGAGAGAGAAGATGGGTTACTGCTGCTACTACGATGTTTGGAATAAGAAATCATGCATGTGGATTGGAAGAGGGGCTGCGCCGCCAATTGATTGTTGTAGTGCCTTAAGGGGTGGTGGTGCCGGTTGGAGAGGGGTTGTTGCATGGAGTCCCTTTTTTCATTTCTTCGCTAGGAATATGAGAAGGGAGCATTTAACTGGAGTTGGAGTTGCACGTGCATGGAGATTACGATCTCGCTGGAGGAGGAGATCATAGAAGATTATGTGGTTGGAATCACAATGACCATATTCCTTCTTCTTGAACTCAGAACAGATCACAAAGATCATGAACGTAATAAACTGTAAGATCAAATCCACGAACTTTAGGAACCCTAGTTGTTGTTTCCATACCACTTCGCAGAGTTAGAGTTTCAGGATGAAACCCAACAACATGAATAGATACAAACCGTTGGATGCATAGAGATACGGCGTCAATAATTTTCTAGGATTGTAGAAACCCTAGAATTTCTAGAACTTGGCGATAATTTGATATTCTGAACTTTGAACAATAATCTTGATGTTGTTGAACATAACACGAACACTGAAGAATAAATTCAAAATAAATTTTCCAGAATAAACCAAAGATACAATATTGAAATAAATAATGCGGGAGTAGAATCGATAATCAACTGAAGAACACAAAAATGTGAAAGAGAAATGCTCAGGATTTACGCGGAACCCTACTCCAAGAGGAACGTGATGAAACCATAAGAGAAGGCCTCTAGGGCTGGATCTTCTATTGTAATATCTTAATGAATATAGACGGTGTGGGGCTTCTTATTTAACCCCACAGACAGACCGGAGTCCCACTCATATATGATGTGGGACTAAACATGAGACATGGTAATTGGTTCTTGGAGAGATCCAATTACCCATCTATTACATATTCTAACAATTATATAAGTGACTTTAAAAGGATAACAAAACTTAACGAAGAGATAAATAGATAAATAAAATCAAATAACTCTAACTTTAACAGAAAGCATGACTGGAATAGATAGTGCAACGTTCATCAAACCATTGGTGGGATCTCCTTTGATACTCTCTCGTTCCATTCAATGTGTTGCCAGTGACTTCCTCGATTTCGTAGGATTTTTTAAGAAGACAATATAGGAGTCAGAATCATCATGGGATCTAAAGTAGTCTTTTTGGTTTCCAAATATCAGCTGGTGGTCTTCCTTTTCAGGAGAATGACAGAGAAGCAACCAATTATCGTCTTGGATCTGTAAGTTGATCTCTTTTTACCCAGAACTGCTCATGTTTACTATTTGTCCTCCAAGTTTGTTTCAAGGGATATATCATCTTCACATATTCGAGTTTGAATCTATCCCACGCCCATTATGAGTGTCATTTACCTCCTTAGTGCAGCATGTTAAGCATATTTTATTTCCCATATATTGACCTGTATGTTCTGTGAATTCGGAATCTGAATATTTTATTGGCCATTTTATCATTAGTATTTGCTTCTGGTGTACCTGGATAGCTCATTAGATTTTTGAGAGGTCATGTAGAAGGCACCAAGCTGAAAGTAATGTCTTTGAGAGTTTGTATTATGTAAGCTGAAAGTAATGTCTTTGAGAGTTTGTATTATGTTAGATGGGTCAGTGGATTCTCTCATAGATCTGGTAATCTAAGTACAGTTTGGTGTCAACTTGAGTCCCACATTGCTCCCGTCAATTATAACAAAGTACCGGTTATTAAAAAAACTAACAAATAAACCTGCGTTTCGTGGTGGGGTGGATTTTCAATTTTTTTGTAATTGATAAAAAGCTTAGCCATCGATTAAAAATTTATCTTTTGAAAATTCGACAGTGGAGTCGAATTCTTACACACTTGAAAAAATATTTGAATGAAAGTGAGGAAATAATGCACGTCAGAGGGCTGACATAGGAATGTAGCAAGTCCCCAGGGACCGACTAGGATCAAGTTAGACGCCATGTCTGCAGGCAAGGAAAGTTCTCTCATCCCCCTTAGCTATTTTCTAAAATGTCTCAGCTCTTCCCCCCTTCACTATTTTCAAAAACATCTCAGCTCTTGTAGTGTTTCCTCTCCTGCTCCTCACTTCAAAAACGTATTTTATAACTTTATTTTACTACATTTATTGCGTTTATGAAACGGTTTTCAGTCTCAACAAAAAGGATCTATGGTGATGTACAATTCAAAGACCATCAAATAAAACAAAAAAAGAGATTATGATTTGACATAATAATAATTTATCAATATTTATTCTATTACACAATGAAGTTACGATTTATTTATGCTAATAACATGCAAATATTTTCATAATGAAAGAAATCAATAGAAACCATACTTCCATGTTTTTTTAAGAAAGATCTCGTATAATTTTATATAGTTGATTAGGAGATGGAGAGATATTATAATCTCTTTTTCACAACATATTTCTTTACTATCTTTGTATTATTTATAGAATTGATTAATATATTTTAAAATGTAATATTTTGCGGTATATTTTTTATTTCTTGTTGGGTATACACTATTATTTGCATTATGAAGACTCAATTCCTAAGGTTGAAATTTTTAATCTAACATATTCTAAAATTGGTGAAAAATTGGTGAAACTTTTGGATGGAAAAATATTACATTTCTATAATTTATTTTGATGCAATCTTTTCAATAAAATTTTATTTTATTACAATAATGGAATATTTACCAGCAATTTTACTTATGTTCAATGCTAATTTTTATTCCCATGCAATATTTGTAGAGAATATTATGTAGTCGGTGTATCTTTTTCTCTATTTTATTTTTCCGATAACCTCTTATGTAATTTACCCATGGGCCTTCTCTATATAAGAGAGCCTAGGGTTCTATGGAATAAAAAGATTGCTTATTTCCACCAACATGGTATCAAAGCCAAAACCTAACCCTAAAGCCCTAACACCGTTGCAACCCCCCCTCTCTCTCCATCTCTCGGCGCCCTCGTCGTCGCTCCTCACCGTAGGGAGCCGCCTCCTCCTCCCTCCTCGTCGTCTCCCTCCACCGCCACCATTTCACCCCTTGTCGGCCCCCTCCTCACCGTCGGCACACCACCCCCGCCGCCTCCTCCCTCGCCGCCGCCCCCCCTTTGCCAGCTCTTTGCCGATACCCTCTCCAACGTAGGGGACCTCGACCGTCGGGTCCCCTTCCCTTCGACACCGACGCTCTGTCTTCCGTTGGCCTCTCTCTCTCCATGGATTTGAGTGCGTAAAGTCTATATATTCACTTAAATCCTATCAAGTTTATGTAGATACTTGTTTCTCGTCTACAATCCCTAGTTTTTCGTCTCTAGCGACATGTCAGAAACAAAGTCGATATGCCCCCCATAGGCGCATTCAAAGGTCCAACGCTAATAGTCAAGATGGACGGGATGAACTATGAGCTCTGGGCGATGTAGTTCATGAGTCTCATGAAGTCGAACGGTAAGAAGCATATTCTTACCAAGGAAGAGCCGTCAGAGAAGACTGGGATCTATGCCTCCTAGGAGGCTGATGATTCGTATACCAAGGTTTAGCAATCATGCACATTGTCGATGGAGATTGCCAATGACGTCATCCATCAGCCCACCGCTAAGGCGATGTGGGATATCCTGGCCGCCACATATTCACAGGTGCGGAACGAGTCCAAGATGTTAAAGCTCCAGCATGACATTTTCACGATGAAGCAGAATGGGCGGCTACTTCACTCTTTGTATACATCCCCGCGGGGGATGTTTGAGAAACTATATAGCACAATACCCCTCACGGCTATCCCTGGGCAGCAGAAGACCTTCTGTAATGCTACTATGGTGGGGGTACTACTAGCAGCACTTGATCCTGAGTATGAGGTAGCCCGATCTCAGATACTTACCGATGCTACCATTCCTCCTATGGAGAAAGTTTACCGGAGGCTTAGCCGCATCTTTGTTTCTTCCCGCACTTCTACTCCACCACCTTCAGCGATGGTTGTGTCGTGAGGGAGAGGTGGTCAGTCTTCCTTTCGCGGACGTGGACCTTGTGGTCGAGGAGGTCGTTTTCGCCAACCATGCACTTTCTGCAATTGTACGGGTCACTCTGAGAATACATGCTATTCTAAGCATGGATTTCCATCATCGGCACGTGTAGTTGAGCATGTTATATCTCCGTCGGCATCCACTTCAGATCACCGGTTTGAGGAGTTTGTGGCGCGATTGCGTGATATTATGCCTCAACCATCTACAAATTCTCCAGCAGGATCTTCAGATATTACTGCTTAAGCATCTGCCAGTACTTCTGCCGCTGCCAGTATCTCAGGTAGTGCTTCTGCTTTTACATCCTATCATGATCTCTCAGATTGGATTATGGACTCCGACGCAACCCATCATCTCTGCCGTGACAGAGATAGACTTGAGTCATACAGAGACATTCCACCTGGATGCTCAGTGCTCATAGCTGATGGGTCTCATTCCCCCATCGTTGGACAGGGGGAGATCACGTTGTCACCATCCATGCATTTACAGAATGTTCTACATGCTCCTGAGTTTTCCATGAATCTACTGTCTATTAGTCAGATTGCGAAGGATTTGCACTGTCGCGCTATATTTGACCCATCTTCTCTTATTTTTCAGGACATACTAACGGGCATGGTGATTGGATGTGGCTCTGAGCAGAATAGGGAATATCGTTTGGTCCGGAATTCGTATGCTGGCGTCTCTTTTTACTCAGCCGGAGCAGTCTCTTCGTACACCTGGCATCTACGCTTTAGTCACCTCCTACTTCAAAAGATGTGTCTTCTCTTTCCTCAGATCTTTCCAAGTTCGTCGTTTCGATGTGAAGCCTGTTAGTTGGGAAAGCATCATCGTGCTATCTTCCCTAGTCGTTAGTGTCGGAGCAGTAGCTCCCCTTTTGAATTATTTCATGTTGATATGTGGGGTCCGAGTCGTGATCCTGATCATCAAGGATACAGGTTCTACCTTGTAGTAGTTGATGACTTTTCGTGTATCGTGGGTATTTCTTTTAAAGAATAAATCTGAAGCAGGAGATGTTATTAGAAATCTTATCATTCAAGTGCAGAATGTTTTTTCCTCTTCTGTCAAATATGTTCGTACGGATAATGCGTTGGAATTCTACACTCGCTCTCTCTCCCATTTCTTTTCGTCCAAAGGTATTATTTATCAAACCACATGTGCTTACACATCTCAATAGAATGAGGTGGCAGAGCGAAAACATCATCATCTCCTAGATATCACTCGAATCCTGCTTATCCATAGTTGTGCGCCTATCACTTTTTGGGGGATGATGTCCTTACGGCCTGCTACCTTGTCAATCGTATGCCGTCCTCTGTACTCGGTGAGAAAATTCCTCTTTTTGTTATTTTCTAGAGAAGGAATTATTTTCTCTTACCCCTCGTGTCTTTGGTGTTGTTGCCTTTGTTCACCACTTGTCTCCTGGACTTGACAAACTCTCACCTACAGCTGTCAAGTGTGTCTTTGTAGGTTACACTCGGACTCAGAAGGGTTACCGTTGTTATGACCATATCAACATGAAATATTTTGTCAGTGCTGATGTTACATTTTTTGAGTCCGTTATGTACTTCTCCCCTGCAGGTGATAGGTTGGCTCCTTCCACATCTAATGATGACGTATATGTTCCTCCTCCTCCTATCCTGGGTCCACCTTTGTCCATTCCTGTCCCGGTTGTCATGCCATCGTCATCTCCATCACCCCCCACCACCACCACCACCTATCCTGCCATTACCTAAATTCTATACACGTGGGTCAGGTCCTGCTCAGGTGCCACGTCAATCATCCATCACGCCTCAGGTATGTTTAGATGCTATTACTAACAATGGGTCGGATAGTGTGCTTGTGCAGGATTCTTCTTTGCAGGAGGAGTGTGCACCATCGAGTACAGTGGACGATGATCTTGATGTCGCTATTGCTAATCAAAAGTAGAAACGGACTTGCGTGTCTTATCCCTTTGCTTCCCAGGTTTCCTTTTACCATCTCACAAAAGACTTCCAGAGATTTGCTGCGGCATTGTCTTCTGTGGAGATACGACAAAATTATCAGGCTGCTATGAAAATTGACTGTTGGGGGTTGGATATGGAAGAAGAAATGACCGCTTTACGGTCCTGTGGTACATGGAGCTTGGTTACCGCTCCATCTGGCGCATCTATTGTTAGCTGCAAATGGGTATTCACAGTGATGTACCATGCGGATGGGACCCGTGACCAGTAAAAGGCATGGCTAGTTGCGAGAGGCTTTACTCAAACATATGGTGTGGACTATTAGGATACATTCGCTCCAGTGGCTCGTCACTCTACTCTTCGCATTCTTCTATCTGTTGCTGTGGTACGTGACCGGTCCGTATTTCAACTTGATGTCAAGAACGCATTCTTGTATGGTGATTTGCAGGAGGAAGTCTACATGCAGCAACCACCAAGGTTTACTGCTGAGGGAGAATCATATGGTGTATAGACTTCACAAGGCGATATATGGCCTTAAACAGAGCCCAAGAGCATGGTTCCAGAAACTTTCCCACCTAATTGAATTACAAGGATTCAAAAGATCAAATGCGGATCTCTCGTTGTTCATTCAGAAGACTTCTAGAGGTACGGTTGTCATCATGGTATATGTTGATGATATTCTGGTTACAGGAGATGATGTTCAGAGGATAGAGATGGCAGAAGTATTTTTGGGCCGTCAGTTTGTCACCAAGGATCTTGGCACCCTAAGATATTTTTGGGGATGGAGTTTGCCAGGAATGCACATGGTTTGGTGATGACCCAAAAGAAATATATTACAGATTTGCTGGTTGAAACGGACATGATTGGATGTAGACCATCGAGCACTCCTATGGATCCAAGTATGAAATTATATGACAACGATACTGAAGAGGTGGACAGAAGAATATATAGAGATATGGTGGGTAAGCTTCTTTACATCACTATAACTCGACCCGATATTGCTTTTGCAGTAAGTCGAGTGAGTCAATTTATGGAGCAACCAAGACAAGTACATATGGATGCTATATACATGATACTAAGGTATTTAAAGTTTTCTCCAAGCTCAGGATTGTTGTTTAGAAAGAACACAGATTTATCTATTTCGACTTGTGCAGATGTAGACTATGCAGGATTTCCTAAGGATCGTAAGTCTACTTCAGGCTTTGCAGTTTTTGTCGGTAGCTCTCTGGTTTCTTGGAAAAGCAAGAAACAAACTGTTGTGGCGAGATCCAGTGCTGAATTTGAATATAGGGCAATGGCACAAGCAAGCACAGAGATGGTGTGGGTTCGAGCTGTACTAGAAGACTTGCATATTGATGTACCTCTACCTATGCAGCTATACTGTGACAATCAAGTTGCTTTGTTCATTGCTAATAATCCAGCGTTTCATGAAAGAACAAAACATATTGAGGTAGACTGCCACTACACTAGAGATATGATCCAGAAGGACTTGATTTCTACTTCACATGTTAGTTCAGAGGGGCAGACTGCCGACATTTTCACCAAGCCACTGCTCAGAGGACCTTTCCAGAGATGTTCTTCCAAGCTGAGCACGATTGATATCTATACTCCATCTTGAGAGGGAGTGTAGAGAATATTATGTAGTCGGTGTATCTTTTTCTCTATTTTTATTTTCCCGATAACCTTTTGTGTAATTTACACATGGGCCTTCTCTATATAAGAGATCCTAAGATTCTATGGAATAAACAGGTTGCTTATTTCCACCAACAATATTTTCAAAATAATTTTATTTTATTACAATAATGGAATATTTACATGAGATTTTACTTATGTTCATTGTTAATTTGAATTTGAATATACTAGTACGTTTGGAAATAAAAAAATGCTATCTTTGAAATAATAGGGGAGAGCAAGGGAAGAAAGTATGCAAAAAAGATCAGAGAAAAAGCTAAGGAGAGGGGATCTATTTGTGTTGAGGTGAGCAATGGAATTGGAGAGAGAAAGATGAGAGAGAATGTGGAAAGATATGAGAGAACATGCACTTGTTTTAAGGCGAGCAATGGAGTTGGAGAGAGAAAAATGGGAGAGAATCTGGAAAAATATGAGAGAACATGCACTGGTGAGAGAGTCGCCTGATGGCATTGGTGAGAGCGGGGAAGGTAGAAATTGAAGGACAAGGGCACATGTCATGACGTGATGAATGGTGTAGCTAAAGCTGGGGTGAGGTACCCAGCTTTAGTATATAGTATAGATTCCTAAGTACAACAACAAGGACAAAGGCTTTTCCCACATTAATTATGGCCAACTACGTGGATTCTTTGCCTCCATTCAGATGTATCTTGGGTCATTCTTGGGCTTAGATCCAAAAAACTAAGATCCCTTCGGATGGTTTTATTCCAACACTTCTTGGGCCTTACTCGTCCTCTCTTATTCGGCTCAACATCCTTAAACATGCATCTTCTATAGTGCATCGTCCGATCTCCTTTGCAAATTGCTAAACCTTGTTAAACAGTTTTCTCTCATCTTATCCTCTATTGGAGCTAACACTAACTTTCCTTCTGATTGCATCATTCCGAATATGATCTTTACATATATGACTACACATCCACCTTAACATTTTCATTTCTGCTGATGTCATTCTCCACACATGTCTGTGGTTTACATGCCAACATTCAGATCCATAGAGTATAGCAGATCTCATGACTGCTTTGTAAAACTTTCCTTCAATTTTCAAAGGTTTTTTTATCACATAGAATAGTAGAGGATCCTCTCCACTTTAGTCTTCCTACATTTATTCTATGAGTAACATCTCCATTGATTTCCCCACCATGACGTAAAATAGATCCCAAATATCTAAAAGAATCTTTCTTCTGTGAATGTTATCATCACCAATCTTCACCTTGGTTTCTTCACCATTGCTTGCAGTAAATGTGCACTACATATATTCAGTCCTATAGCTACTTATAAGAAATCCTTCAGTTTCCAATGCACATCTCCAAACCTCAAGCTTCTCATTTACTTCAATCTAGTCTCATCAATAAACACAATATCATTAATGAATAACATACACCAAGGTATCTTATCCTAATTGTGACTAGTCGACTCGTCCATATTCAAAGTAAAAAGGAATGGACTCAAAGCTGGACCTTGATGCATACTAATGCTGATGTCAAAATAGTCAATTTTCCTAGATTAGATCCTTACACAAGATGAAACAAGATGAAGACCCATCATACATATCTTTATAAGGTTAATGTATAGGTCATGTACTTGTCTTTTTTTTCGAAACTCTCTACGATATCTCCCTTCGGACAGAATCATATGCCTTCTCCAAATCAATACAAAGCATATGGAGGTTCTTCCTTTTAGCTCTGTAAATCTCCGTTGTTCTCATCATTGTCCTCAACAAGTGGATGACTTCTATAATTGAGCGACCTGACATGAATCCAAATTGATTTTCTTTTACCTTGAAAACTTATTTGAACCTTCTTTTGATCACATGTTCTCAAATTTTCATATCATGACTCATCAGCTTGATACCTCTGTGAATTGAATAATTTTGAATGTCTCCTTTAATCTTATTGTTGGAAGAATAGAATCACTTGTCATTGAAGAGACCCTAGGGCTCTTTTATATAGGAGAAAAGCCTTAGGTTAACAACATAAGAGGTATATGGAGAAAATGGAAATAAGAAATAACTATACAGAGATACAACTATCTCAACACTCCCCCTCAAGCGAGAGCATATATGTCTATCATGCTCAGCTCAGAACAACATCTCTGAAATGTGCCTCTAACAACAACTTTGGTGAATATATCACCAGTCTGATCTTCAGTAGAAACATGGGAGGTGGATATGAGACCCTTCTGGATCATGTCTCTGGTATAGTGGCTCCACCTCTATATGCTTGGTCCATTCATGGAATGCATGATTATTTAAAAAAAGAGCTGCTTGATTGTCGCATAGAAGCTGCATGAGAAGAGGTACATTAACAACAAGATCAGTCAACACTGACATAACCGTCATCTTTGTGCTCCTTTGAGCCATGGCCCTGTATTCAGACTCTGCACTAGATCTAGCAACCACTGTCTGCTTCTTGTTTTTTCATGACACGAGTGAGATCCCAACAAAAATAGCAAAACCAAAAGTAGACTTCTTTTCCCTAGGGCATCCTGCATAATCTGCATCTGCACAAACTGTCACCTTAAGAGAAGTATCTCTACTGAATATAAGACCAGTACCTGGTGAAGACTTCAAATATCTTAAAATCATGTAGATAGCTTCCATATGAACCTTCCTTGGTTGCTCCACGAGCAGGTCTCGGTCTCCTTGCTTACAGCAAAGGAAATGTCTGTCCTGGTGATAGTAACATAGAGAAGCTTGCCAATAGGCTCCTTGTATATCCTATTGTCTACTTCCTCAGTGTCTTTATCATATAATCTTATGCTCGTATCCATAGGGGTAGTAGCAGACTTGCACCCTGTCATCCCCGTCTCAAGTAGAAGATCAGTCACAAACTTCCTCTAGGTCATCACAAGACCACATTGGCTCTTAGCGAACTCTAATCCAAGGAAGTAACGAAGACTAACAAGATCCTCAATCACAAATTGCTGGCCTAAGAACTACTTGGCAGCCTGAATTTCCTGCTCATCATCACCCGTGACAATAATACCATCAACATAAACCAGAATAGCTACAATACCTTTCTATATCCTCTGGACAAACAACGAATGATCCGCAATGGACCACACAAACCCCTGGTTCTCAATCAACTCTTATAGCTTCTGCTACCAAGCTCTCGAACTCTGCTTCATGCCGCAAATCACCTTGTGGAGCCTACGTACCTTCTGAGACCCCCCTCAGCAGCAAATATCTGCTGCATATATACCTCCTCTTGTAGATCTCCATATAGAAACACATTCTTCACATCAAGTTGGTAAAGAGGCCAGTCTCGAGACACATCAACTGATAGAAGAATGCACAATGTTGAATATCTGACCATCGGTGAAAAGGTATCCTGATAGTCCACCCCATAAGTCTGGATGAACCCTCGTGCTACAAACCTTGCCTTGTAGCAATCCATATTTTCATCAGTCCAATGCTTCACTGTAAAGATCCATTTGCACCCTACAATAGATGCATATGGAGGAGCAAAAACAACACTCCATGTACCATGAGACTACAAAAAGGTTATCTCCTTTTCGATGACAAGATACCAGTTACTATCCTGCACGACCTCCTAGTATGTGCATGGCATAGTAACAGCCGACAGTCCCATGACAAACCTCTTGTACTCCTCTGACAGATGATCCAAGGAAACATGAGCAGCTGGAGGATAAGTGACACATTTACGACGTGGCTTCCTCAAGGCAATAGGTACATTAAGATTATCGTCCTATCTATCCTATCTTATCACCTCTTCCTATCTAGTATCTTATGGTAATGCATATCACTAGTGCCATTAGTAGAAAGAATATGTTCACTACATATCTGAGGCATGCTGGATGCAAGGGAAGGTGCATGAGCAGAGGGGTAAGTGGAGGACATGCGAATGTAGAAACATGGCAGGGACTGTGCCAGAGCAGACGAAGGTGGAGGTGGTGGAGATGAATGTGACTCAACATGAGGTGGTGGTGGTGGAGATAACGGAGGTGGTGGAACAAAAATATCCTCTCCATAGTCGAAGTTAGACAACCTGTCACCTGTAGGAAAAAAATACATAGTAGACTAAAAAATGTGACATCAACACTCACATAATATTTTCTTCCTACATGATCAAAATATCTATACCCTTTTCAGGTACAAGAATAGCCAACGAACACACATTTGATAGTTCTTGGAGAGAGCTTGTCGCGACCATGAGTAAAATTCTGGACAAAGACTACAGATCCAAAATCCCTGAGAGTAAGAGAGAATAGATCCTTCTCGAGAAACACAATCAAGAAAGGAACCTTTTCTACAAGGACTGTGGAAGACATGCGGTTCACAAGGTAACAAGCAGTGAGAATCGCATCACCCAAGAAAGAATGAGGAGCTCGACTCTGAATCAAAAGAGTGCTTGTGACATCAAGAAGATGACGGTGTTTGTGTACAGCAACACCGTTCTGCTGCGAAGTGTAAGCACAAGAAGTATAATGAACAATACCAAGAGATCTGAGAAATTCAGACAACTGTAATGTGGAAAATTATAAGGCATTGTCAGTGTGAATAAACTTCACATTAGCAAAAAAAATATTCTTAATTTCAATAAGAAATGATTTAATGATAGGAGTAGCTTCATACTTGGTCTTCAACAAGAAGACCCAATATAATCTTGGAAAATCATCCACAACAACCATATAGAACCAATGTCCTTGATGATGGGGAACTCGACTAGGACCCCAAATATCAAAATGAAACAACTGAAACAACTGACTAT
The DNA here is from genome assembly GCA_037367405.1 of Ottelia alismoides. Classification (NCBI taxonomy): domain Eukaryota; kingdom Viridiplantae; phylum Streptophyta; class Magnoliopsida; order Alismatales; family Hydrocharitaceae; genus Ottelia; species Ottelia alismoides. The sequence continues at coordinate 4,887 of JAZKJV010007549.1, read as the reverse complement.
TGTGACGACTCTAGCGACTCGGAAAAGAAAACCAATGGTGCTTCACAAGCTGACATGCCTCACACTCCAAGGTGGTGTGAGTAGAAATTCTAGGGAGAACATGACACAACTTATGCAGAGGAAGGTGTCCAAATCAAAGATGACACATGTAAGGAGAAACAATCTAAAAGGGATGGTAGCAGCACCAACATATGGAGGCTGGACTAGTCTGTAAAGTCCTCTCTGCTCATGCCACATCCAATCACCCTGCTCGTGAGTATGACCTGAAACACAAGAGAAGATGGATTAAATATGGCACAACAATGTAATCTTTTGTAATCTTGCTAATAGAAAAAAAGGATTCATCTGAAATGTTGGAGCATGTAAGATATTCTACAGGTGCATCAAGGGAGTTAGGACAATCTCGCCATGACCAACAGTGGGTAGACGACCCCCATTAGCAATAACCACTGATCTACCAGGAGGGATAGACCTGTAAGAACTGAACTGTGTTCGATTGCCACACATATGATACGATGCTTCAGAATCCATGATCTAATCAGTCAAATCTGAATTGCTACAATTGGTAAGTGCAAAAGCAATACCTGACAAACTCATAAAAGCTCTGGCAACAACTGCGACATCTGAAGATCTTGCAGCTGGAGTGGTTTGCATAGTCATCATCTCCCTCAATCTAACAACAATATCATCAAACCGCACATCATGAGACGGAGCTGGAGGAGGCTCTGTCTCCTAACCTACACAGGTAGACATAGGACACCCATGATTTAGATATCATGTCTCCTCCGAATGATCTAGACGATGGCAATGTGAGCATGGGCCGCACTACCATCCTCCTCCTCGACCACGCGATCCTCATCTGCGAAAGTGTGATGTACCCCCTCTGTTGCGAGAAGCTTCCGTAGCAGAGGGATTCTGGACTATGGTAGTAGATGAAGTACTGATGTAGCTTAGTCTCTTGTGGACTTTCTCCATTAGAGGTATCGTCTCTCCAATAATTAGTTGAGTACGTGTCGCATCGTACTCAGAGTCAAGGTATGACAGAAAGACTCTTGTTATTGTAGCATTCAGGTATGCCTGCTGCTGCTCAGTGCTTGTAGTAATAGGCATAAAGCTATGCAGACATTCAAACATGCCTCGAAGATGCGAGAAGTGGGCATGAAGAGGTCGATCATTATGCTTGGTCGAAAATATGTCATATTGCAACTGTAGAATATTGTTATCATATGTGTTTGCTAAGATGTCCCACATAGCCTTGGTTGTGGGTTGATTGATGATGTCATTGGCAATCTCCGTGGTGAGCATCATGGAGAGCCAAATCCAAGCATAAGCATCATATTGCTTCCAAGAAGCGTTAGCCCCAATCTTGTCTGTCGGCTCGAAATATGTTAGAATGTGCTCCTTGTTATGGCACTGCATAAGGGTAAAACTACATGGACCACAACTCGTAGTTGGTCCCATCCATATTTACGATGGGGGTCGAGCCCTTGAAGGCACCAGATGATAAGAAGACGTCACCCTTGTTCTCTGATATGATAAAAAGAATGCCGGGCAAAACAAATCCAGAACAAGACTTGGTAGTAGACTACTCCGAGTGAGTCTACACAATAATATGGAGGAGTGATTGTATGTGTAGACTCATACAATCATCCTCTTCAATCTTTGTTGAAGTATAGGGCTGGAAAACATGATTTATGTGTCCGAAATCATGATATCCAATCGAAATCAGACCGTATGCGGCTTCAGTAGTGACTGAACGACAACCATATGAAGGTGGAGAAGCCCACCAAGTGTTGGGAAGTGGTCGGGCGGAGGTGAAGCAGTGGCCTGCGCCTCGGGACTGCGACAGCAAGCGGCCGCAGGCAGTGGACGGTGGCTTACAACAGTGGGCTGCGACTTGGCAGCCTGCAGTAGTAGGCTGCGGTCGAGTGAATTGCTGGCGGATGGACGGGTTGGTGGTCCGTCATGGCTGGCAGCGACCGGTTGGAGAGCTGGAGCAGCTGGCGACGACCGCCGGATGGCATGGAGGGATAGGGGTTAGGGTTTTGGTGGGATACAGGAACCCCGATCTAGGACCATTGCTCTGATACCATGTTGGAAGAATAGAATCACTTGTCATTGAAGAGACCTAGGGCTCTCTTATATAGGAGAAAAGCCCTAAGTTAATTACATAAGAGGTACATGAAGAAAATAAAAATACAAAATAACTATACAGAAATACAACTATCTCAACACTTATAATGAGCCACCACAATGCTTCTTCTCCATTCTTTATGTATTTTCTTGCTTCGTTAAATAACATTGAATAAATTGAGAGCCAAGTCAAACCACGTTCGCCTAGAACTCTCCATACTTCTATAGGAATGCCATCAGGTCCTACACCTTTCCTAGGTTTCATAACCTTTAAAGCTTCCTCTACTTCCTTTGTATTCGTATATAGCTTGCGCGATTTAAGTAACTTTCACTAATAACTAGATCTTTCAAAGTGATCTCTCTATTTCCTCCCCAATGAAAAGCTTATGGAAAATACTGCTTCCCTTTAGTATCTATATACTTATAAGTAACAAGCACGTGCCCTTCATCCTTAATCCATCTCACTTGAAAAAAAATCTTTGGTCTTTCTTTTTCTTGCTTTGGACAATCTGAATATATCCCTATGGACCTTCTTAAAGTCAAGATTTTGTACAAAACTTTATGGGCTTTTGACTTAGCTTCACTTGCGGCCTTCTTTGCTTCCTTCTGCTCTACTTTGTAGTTTGTGATGGTTTCCTCTATTCTATTCTTATACATAGCTTTAAAACAGACTAATTTTAAGCTTCTCTTGCACCCATTCGCTCCACCGCTAAGCTTTCTTTTAGCATCCTCCCATTGAATCTCCTAGCATCACTTTGGCTACCCTTCAGAGACAAGATGCTACCACCTCGCACATCTAGTTTGTGCTTCTGTTATAATTCCAATATAAGTCTTCTAAAACCTTCTCCTTGAAGCTTTATTGCTTCGATTGAAGATTCCATTATCTAGTTCTAGTGATCTTGGGAACCCTCCTTTTCTTTGTTAGCCCTTTTATTGGCATATCCATGACTAACGAACAGTGTTGTTAGTCAAACTCCTATGATTATTTTGCAGCCTTTGCATCACAATCGATCTCTTCTTCTCAATGCAAAGTAATCTATCTGTGTTCTAGTTGGGCCACTCTTATAAGTAATTAAATGCTGCTCACACTTCTTGAAGCGAGTGTTTGCTATATAAAGATCATAAGCCTTTACAAAATCTAGAATGACTTTTTCCTTTTCATTTCTATCATTGAAACCATGGCCTCCATGAACACTAGCATACCCTGAAGCATCCTTTCCCACATGCTCATTAAGATCTCCACCTAAGAAAATCATCTCTCTCTGTGGACTTCCTTGTAAAATCTTTTCCAAATCCTCCAAAAACATGTTTAATCCTTTCCTCTAAACCAATTTGCAGTGCATAAAATGAGATGATTATCATAATTTCTTGTTGGAGCGGAAATTTTAGTAAAATAATCTGATCCTCAAATCTTTGCACCTCAATCCCACTACCCTTATGAACACTGGATGGCACTGACAACAACATGCCTGGCTTAAAGGGAGAGAGAAGGGTTGGCGGTGGCCATGAGATTTGGTACAAACTCATATGATACCATGCGGAGAAAAATTGAGAATGCTACGAGATGATTTTATTCACGGGGATAGAGTTTCTTATATAGTGTGAAACTCTAGAGCCCAATATGAGACAATTACATGATAATCCCTTAAGGGTTAAAGTGGAAACAGAGAATCGAGAAATTAATCAATAATAAATTGCTATACTTCAAAAAATGGAAGCTTTTAGTGTTTCACCCTTTCGCTGACCCGTGGATGATTTTGTCTCTCTTGAAAATTTCTGTTCAAGTGTGATCCTTTTTACGTGGAAAATATTACATAGCATGCCAAATCATCATTTACCCTTTAACTTCTTTGACACATCTGTCTGGTGAGGACTGCATTTGCATATGCCTTATGCCTTGGGTTTTTGTTTGGGGAATGTACACACGTACCTTTGTTCCCATCTTTTCTTGTTTTCTATTTTTTGTTCAACGCATTACAAAATGCGATTAGACATGGTTTAAATAGGCAACCACTGAAGGTTAGGGGATGTCGCACGAAGATCGCTTGGCATGTGTCGTGATCTCTCCTCAGAAGGCATCTATAACATAGATTTAAATGTCTCCTATGGGGATGGATATGCTAGATATTCGAGGGTCAAAGTCTTCTTTATTTGCAGAATTGTCTGCCGACGGAGAAGAGACTTGTGACCACGATAAGTAAGGTTGTTGAGTCTTGGCAGTTGGCTCTTTGCTCGATACATGGAGGGTTGACGTGGCTTGCCTCCAAGAAACGAAGATTGATTCATGGGATTCTTTACACTGGAGCTTTGTATTTGGACCCCTCCTCACAACATTCATGGTTCTTTTAGCTAACTAAAGCTCAGGAGGGATCGTGGTGGCATGGAGTGGAGATGTGTTTGACCTGATTGACAAGAAGATCTTGGTACATTCAATGTCGGTGATCTTGTGCAGCAAGAGGGATCAATCATGAATGCTGGTGATGTCGATTTATGGCATTCCAAGACGTCTCGGAATACCATGTTATGGAGCGAATTGCGAGAGGTGAGGACACCGTTCCCAAGGGTAGCATGGATTATTGGCAGTGATTTCAACATAACTATGTACTCGGATGATAGGCCAGGTGGAAGAGGGGATCATCATCCGGACCTAGGTCTATTTACGACGGTCGTGGAGGAGCTTGCCTTGGAGGTCTATGATTCAAATAACTGCAAGTATACTTGGAGAAGCTCTTCTTCACGTTTGCGTATTGATCA